>CANXYC010931524.1:0-29114 GCA_948193065.1 Aleurites moluccanus | reverse complement strand
CCACACACATATACAGAGTATTTAGATTGTACTCAACCCAGATATATATATATATATATATATATAGATATATATATATATATATATATATATATATATATATATATGCTAAATTCCTAAATCAAAATTGTTTTATGCAATGTAAAGTTTGTAACCAACAAAGACCTCCAATTAATCCCTTATTATTTTCCATAAATTGTTAAAGTTCACAATTAAGGATGCATGATCCAATGTCTTGAAGTTCAATAAAACTGGTCCAATTTGTCTCACACTATCGAGTTTTGGGACCATATATAGTTTACACATATACATCATCTTAAAAAGAAATAATTAAAATAAGACAAGCTGCACTAAACATGAAGACAACAAGGTCTATGAACCCTAAAAACTTCTTTAACAACTTTAATTGATTAGTTGAACAACTGAACTTAAACCAACATAAGATATTAACTAAAAGATTAAAACCAAATCACTTTTTGATTTATTAAGTACTTGTCAAAGCCTTAAGACGAACATTGATTGGTCATTCTCTGTCTCTTGCCCTTTATCCCCACACTCCAGCTTGGGAATAGAGAAGAGTCATGGTATATAGTGCAGTAAAGACACAAAAAGAGTAGGAAAATTGTAGGGTAGCCCATGAGAGTAGGTTGGCAATCGCACCACCAACACCACCACCACTACCATCACCACCACCACCACCACGCCCATCCTATCCCACCACGCATCCCCACATCCACTTTTTTTGCTTCACAAGAAATATAATAATTATAATATAGACCCAATTAAGAGGGAGTCATTGTCATCCTTATTTCTCTCGTATTACCCCAAAAAAACAATGTCCATTACCCCTCACTATATAGGGTTGTATAACAGACCCCAACCCACCCATGCTGCAACTTCCTCTAAATTGACCCCACCTTCCAATTTATATAGCCAAACCCCTTCTTAAGTCCCTTCACCTTCTTTCTTCCCCTTTATTGCCTTCTTTTTCTCTCCCAATAATTTCTTCGTTCATAGTTCATGCAAAAACAATCAAATAAACCCTACAAAATGTGTTCTAAATCATCAAAATTAGATCACCAAGCAACTATTGCTAAAATTAATGGTCGCCCTGTTCTTCAACCAAAATCAAACCAAGTTCCCAATTTGGATAGGCGAAATTCACTTAAAAAGACCTCTCCAAAGTCTTCTCCTCTTCCTCCTCTACCACTACCAACTACTAACAAAACTATTTCTAATAAGCATTCTTCATTATCACCTCCTATATCTCCCAAGCTGAAATCACCTAGACCTCCAGCAATTAAGCGAGGGAACGATCCAAATTCCTTGAATTCTAGTGCTGATGACAAGGTTTTAACACCAAGAAACAGAACCAAAATCTCAAGTACTACTGAAAAGAAGTCCAATAAATTACCTTCAAGCCCTTCTAGTATTAACGAAACCTATGTTATCAACTATTACTCTTCATCTTTGATTCTTGAAGCTCCTGGAACCATAGCAGCTGCTAGAAGAGAGCAAGTTGCTACTATACAAGAACAGAGGAAACAGAGGATTGCTCATTATGGAAGAGTCAAGTCTGCTAAGAGTGAAGGAAAAGTCATGTCTCTTGATTCTTCAATTACTAGAGAAGAACGGAGATGTAGCTTTATCACTCCAAGTTCAGGTATCACTTTGATCCATTTTCATGTTTATATAAAAACGAACAAAAAAATTTAAAGTAAAAAATAACCCTTCAATCGCAATTAGACTAATAGCTCAGTGATTTGAGTGTTTGTCACATAAATATTTAAATAATAGTAAAAAGTAATGGTATATTAAAATCCCTTTGGTCAATTCCAACCGTGTTGCTTTTCAGATCCTATCTACGTTGTTTACCATGATGAAGAATGGGGAGTTCCTATCCATGATGATAAGTGAGTTTTCTCGGTCCTTAATTCAAAAGACTCCTTGCTTTGCAATGGTCTAAGAATATTTTTTATGCTTTTAGAAATGAGTAATTAATGGAAGTTATTTGTTTTTTGTGCAGGCTGTTAGCTTGAACTACTAGTACTTACAGGAGCACAAGTAGGATCAGATTGGACTTCAGTCTTGAAGAAAAGGCAAGCATTCAGGTAGGTGAAAGAAAACTAATTACTAATATAATTAGACATTTAATAATTAGGTTTTTATTGATTATTAACTGGGTAATTACTGAACTTGCAGGGTGGCCTTTTCTGAGTTTGATGCAGAAATTGTTGCCAAATTCACTGAAAAGAAAATAACCTCAATTAGTGCTGAGTATGGCATAGATATAAGCCAAATTCGAGGGGTTGTTGACAACTCTAATAGAATTCTCAAGGTAATGGAACTCTTTTAGGCCTTAAAATCACCCAAAGATTATTATTATAAAGAATCCCAATTCTTGAATAGTCTAGTCATCGAGTGTCTGTGACATAACAGATTAAGGGTTGGAACCCTTAGGTCCCTGTTATTTTTATTCATAATACTAATTGCCAAGATTGTGTTTTAATCTAGAGCTATGTTTAATTTATATTTTCAGGTTAAGAAAGAATTTGGGACGTTTGACAAGTATTTGTGGGGATTTGTGAATCACAAGCCAATCTCTACCCAGTACAAGTCATGCAACAAAATCCCAGTGAAGACCTCAAAATCAGAAACCATAAGCAAAGACATGGTGAAGAGAGGTTTTAGATTTGTTGGTCCAACTGTAATACACTCATTCATGCAAGCTGCTGGCCTCAGTAATGACCACTTAATCACTTGTCTAAGACACCAACAAATTCAACTTCTTCAAAATCCAACTTCATCCCCCTCTTCATAGGATCACCCAAAAAAAAAACAACAAATTAATAATAATTAACAAGTTATGACTACCCAACAAGAACAAAATTAACAAGTGTGACAAAAAAATAGAAGCATATATTGTATGATATATAGATATAGTGAGTTGAATTATCTAACTATAGGTATTAATTAATTAGTGGTATCCGTTAGATTTAATGGTGTGTAGTGAGACTTTCTAAGGAAAAAAGAGTGTTTTTTTTTCTTTCTGAAATATGGGTTTAAGTCTAAAGACTGTGGGCACAAAGAGGGACAGACAGCATGTGCAGTTGGGTAGGCAATGGCATGTGTATGGTTTCAAAACTTTCATTTGCTTTCAACATGCTTGTGACCACCACCACCACCAGTCCATCACCTACATATACCCTTTTAATTGTATATTCTTCCCTTTTTAAAAACTGGCTGTGAATGGATATGTTCAGTGATACAATTTTGGGTTCACAATTCCGTAATATTCCCAACTTTTGCCTGTATTTTTGGATTGGATAAGAATTTCTGTATCTGTTCTGCTAAAAAAAAAAAAAAGTCATAATCATTGTCCCTTTTACGCTATGTTGAGACCCATTGAAGATCAGTTTGTGAAGAAATTATTAGCTTACCCTATTCAAGGTCATTGTATCTCTTTCATTTCTTAATTGTAACTTGTAGGGATGACAAAACTTAATTTGTGTGCATTATGAATTAATTGAAAGTAAAATTTGAGTGTTTTTTGCCAGCTTTTTTTACTCTTTCAATGGCCATACACCGGGAATAGGCAAATATTTTCCAAATGTGTATGCACATAACCTAGTCTTAAAACCATAAATAAAGAAATTATATATAAATTTTAATGCATGAAATTTCACATATTGCAAGTTTCAAAAAATAAATAAATAAATATACACGATCTTTTCTTTTACAAAATAAAAAAGAATTATATTATTGTTTTATATTTTGAGTACAAGAAGAGTCTCTTATTTATACAAGAAAATATATTTATACATTAACTATATAATCAAATATATGATATCGTACAATCAAATATATGATATTGTACAATCAAATATATGATTTCTAAAATCTGCCTATAATTACACTAATTCTGAATTATAGGGTTAATCCCTATAATCATGCTAATAACCCTAAAATCATGCTAATTACCTTAACATCTTCCCTCAAACTCAAAGTGATAGAGTAGATATCAGACTGAGTTTGCCAAGCATATTATGAAAACGGCCTCGAAGATGAGTTTTAGTAAAGATGATAGCAGTCTGATTTGAACGAGACAAAAATAAGTAGAAATAAGATGTTGATGAATAAAATAACAATCATTCCCGATATATTTAGTGCACTCATAAAAGACATCATTTTGAACAATCTAGATAGCATTTCAATTATCACAATGTAAAGCAGTATTCGAACAGTGTATAATGTCCATATCCTCAAGCAACCAATGAAACCAAAGTAATTCCGAGGTTGGTACTAGAGTAAACAGTAATAGTTTGTTACTTATTGCCCAAGAAATAAGAAAATCACCCAAAAAAAAAAAAACTAACCAGTGGTAGAATAACGATCAGTAGGATCACCCACCAATTAACATATGAGTATCCAGATAATATAAGAAAGGAGTACGTAGAAATATAAAAACCATGGAATAGAGTGCATTTGACATATCAAAGAATGCATAAAACACAAGAAAATGAGTAATCCAGTGAGCAACCATAAAATGAGTAACCATGTGATCAACATAAACTAAAATGCCAACGAATTGTATGTGAATGGTGAGATCAAATAGAAGAGTGCCAACCAATTGGAGTAAATTTAAGATTAGTTTTCAAAGGAGTAAAGGCAACTGATAGAGATACTTCCTATATTGTAAAATAGGAATTTCGTTTATATTAAGGATTATGTATATTTGCTATATTGTAAAATAAGAATTACACTTGTATTAATTAGGAATCATTATTTGCTCTATATTTGTTTCTTTTTTAGTTTTATTAAATGTGTATAAATAGGATTGTATTCCTTTGATTAATTTAAGAAGAATAAAATATAAACTTCTCACAATAATTTTAACATGGTATAAGAACTAATACTCCTACGAGATCTATAATTTTTTTTTCCTCTTTCTCTGTCCCTCCAATAACTCTTATTTCTTTTGTCTTTCACAGTCCTCCATAATTCTTTTCTAATGGCTTCTATTACTCCTTTATCCTTTAACCCAATTTCTTTTATTTTCTCTACCCACACTCATCAAAATTTCTCCACAAAATTATCTAGCTTGGAAAACTCAATTTATTTCCCTTCTTAATTATAAATAACTTACATCTTTTATTGATGGAACTATTTCTTCTCCTCCTTTAACTATTCTGAGTAATGGTGAAAATCCTCATGAAATTCCAAATCCTACCTATGAAACATGGTTTTTACGTGACCAAATGCTTCATTCCTGGTTACTCTCATCTCTTACTGAGGAATTTTTCCATATGCGGTTGGCCTTACTACATCTTTACAGGTATGGCAGGCTCTTACTCATGCTTATGCTTTTGGAGCCATTAATCAGAATCGTCAACTTCAGCTCAATATTGAGTTACAAGAACTTAAGAAAAATGATCTATCTGTTAGCTCTTATCTCAACAAAACCAAATCTCCTGCAGATGAATTACAAGTTGCGGGAATGACAGTTTCCCTGCTGAATTTAATGCTATTATTTATCGAAATATTGAGAGTAACTATCATAGCATTATTACTGCTCTTAATCTTCGCCCAACTCCAGTCCCATTTCATGAACTTTATCGGCAACTTGTGGCTCATGAAATTCTTTTAAATAGTATGAATACTTCTGTTGCTAATTACCTGAACAGGTCTGGTCCATCTACCTTTTCCACTTCACAATCATCATCCACTATGGGTGGGCTACTGCCAACCCCACAACAGTAGCTACTATCGATTTCACAGCAGTAGCCTCTTCAAGCATCACGCCAAGCTTCTTTATTCAATCCGAATTTCAAACGTCACTTTCAGGGCCCTTGTCAGATTTGTGGCATGAGCAATCACACTGCTGATCGCTGTCGTCGCCGATACTCTAATAAATCTTATCGACTATTTCAACCCCAAGCTAATTTTACCTTTTCAGGTGGCACTTCTCCCTCTCATTACAATAATCATGGTCGTGATCATCATCTTTGGTATCTTGATACGGGTGCAAATTCACATGTTACACCTGATATTTCCACATTGAGCAGTATTTTTGAATACAAAAGGGGTGATCAATTATATGTCGGGAATGGTCAAGGTTTGCAAATTTCTCGTCTTGGCAAAGTTTATTTTTCTTGTTCACATGGTTCCTTAAATATGAATAATTTGTTATATGTTCCTCGTATAATTAAAAATTTACTTTCAGTTAATCAATTCGCTAAAGACAATAATGTTTTCTTTGAATTTTGGCCAACTCATTTTTCTATCAAGGACCAGGAAACCAAGAAACTACTCCTCCGTGACCCAAGTAGGAAGGGCTTGTATGTGATGTGTCAACCACGTACTCAAAGGAAGGAGGTGCATTCTATGACTTCATTTCCACCACATGAAGATTGACATGCTAATCTCGGTCATTGTAATATTAGAAAAGTCAAATAAGTTGTCAAAAATTTTAATTTAGAATCTTTTAGTCCTAGTTCTATTTGTCATTCATACTCTTTAGGAAAATTATATAAATTATTATTTTCAACTGTTACACATTCAAGTTCTCAGCCTTTTGAAATCATACATTCTGACGTTTGGGGACTTGCCCCTATGTTATCTCACTATGGTCACCGATATTTTGTTATTTTTGTTAACGATTTCAGTCGGTTTATATGGATTTATTTTATGAAAAATAAAAGTTAGGTTTTAGCTATTTTTAAACAATTTGAATATTATGTTCTGCGTCAATTTTAAACTCTAATTCGTGCTTTTCATTCTGATTGGGGTGGTGAATATCAAAGTTTAAATAAATATTTTAAACAAGTTGGTATTCTTCATCGTATTGCATGTCCCTATACATATGAGCAAAATGGCTTATCTGAAAGAAAAATTCGTCATACTGTTGACACTGATCTCATACTTTTAGCCCATGCTCACATTCCTTTAAATTTTTTGAATTTTTCCTTTGATGTTGCAGTTAATTCTATTAATTGTATGCCATCTAGTGTCTCCACTACTACACAAAGTCCATTTTTTAACTTGTTTCGGCAATATCCCAAATATAAAGAATTTAAAATTTTTGGTTGTTCAATCTTCTCTTTTAAAACCTTACAACTCTCATAAATTTTCCTATCATTCATAACTTTGTATTTATTTGGGTCTCTCACCTAATCATGCGGGATATAGGTATATGTTCGTTTTGATGAGTCAGTATTTCCTTTTAAAAATTTGTATCAGACTACAGGTACATGTGCGGATTTTTCTTCTAATCCATGGTTGACAATTTCACATCCAAACTCAACCTCATTGGCGCCACAAACAGCCCCACTATCAGGTATGTTTTCATTTACTAATTATTTATTTTCCCATACCCAACCAAGTTCTTTGTTTTCTTCTCTATTACTAACACCACAGTCCTCCTATATACCTCACAATTCACCATTATCAAGTTTAGAATCAACACCACCTTCATCTCAACATAAAATAAGACCTTTATCAGACTTTTATTCACCTATTAAACAGCCTCAAGTCGCACCTCAAGCCAATCGATCATTGTTGCAACTTCATCAGCTCCAACCTGGCACTACCCATCCACAAACAACAGCCCACATCCATTCCATGCCTCTTCGTATCACCGCAATACCTTCTAGAAAAGCCTTAATAACTGAAAGCAAATCATCTACTAATTACTTGGACATAGAACCTACTTCATATACTAAAGCCAAATCATATGTTCAATGGCAAAAAACTATGTTAGATGAGATTAATGCTTTACAACATAATAATACATGGTAATTGGTACCTAGTCCAAGTGGTATGAATGTTGTTGGAAATAAATAGATTTTTCGAATTAAAAGGAAACATGATGGTACTATTGACAGGTACAAGACGCCTTTAGTGGCCAAAGGGTACACACAGGAAAATGATATTGACTATAATGAGACTTTTAGTTTAGTTGTTAAAGCTACTACCATTCGCATGGTATTGTCCTTAGCAATAATTTTTAAATGGTCTACTAAGCAACTTGATGTTTCTAATGCCTTTTTACATGGTACTCTTGATGAAACTATATATATGGAACAACCGCTTGGTTATGTCGATCCTCTAAAACCGAATTATGTTTGCCAACTTAATAAATTTTTGTATGGGCTTAAGCAAGCACCATGTGCTTGGTTTCATACACTTGCAACTTTTCTTTTTGGTCTTGGGTTTCAGGCTTCCAAAGCGGATAGTTCACTCTATATGATAAAGAAGGATAATCATCACCTATTTGTACTTGTCTATGTGGATGACATTTTAGTTACAGGTTCTAGTGCCTCGCAAATATCATGGTTTTTTCAAGCCATGCGTGCCACCTTTCCTGTCAAAGATTTGGGTGATCTTCATTATTTTCTTGGCATAGAGGTAACTCGGACTACTTTGGGTATGCATCTTACACAACATAAATATATTTCTGATTTTTTGCATAGGGAAGGAATGAATGATGCTAAAGCTTGTGCCACTCCTATGGCTTTTGCTCCACCATTATCCAAAGATTCGACTTCTATATTATCTCATCGTGAACATTATCGTCATATTGTGGGTGTTTTACAGTACATTATTCTTACACGTCTGGACATTTGTTTCTCTGTCAACAAGCTTTATCAGCTTATGCATCAACCTAATGAGGATCATTGGACGTCTCTCAAGTGACTATTACGCTATCTCAAAGGCACTTTACGCGTGGGACTATATTTCTCATGTAATTCATCTCTCCATTTACAATGTTTTGCAAATAGTAATTGGGCTGGTTGCCCGGATGATAGGCGGTCTACTACTGGTTATGTTATTTTTATGGGTCATAATTTTATTTCTTGGATGGTAAAGAAGCAACATATTATTGCTCGCTCTTCTACTGAAAGTGAGTACCGAGCGCTTGCTAATGCTTCTTCTGAAACAATTTGGATTGTGACTTTATTATCGGAGCTTGGTTTTTCTCCATCTTTTTTTCCTATTCTATGGTGTGATAATCTGGGAGCTGTTTATTTATCTTCTAATCCTGTTTTTCATGCTCGTACTAAGCATATTGAACTGGATTATCATTTTGTTCGTGAGCTTATAGCTAGCAAGAAATTGCAGGTTCAGTTTATTAAATCTGATGATCAGCTTGCTGATATTTTTACGAAGCCCTTGGGTTATCGTTTGTTCATTACAAATCGTGTTAAGTTACGCCTTCAGGATCTTCCGACATTAACTTAAGGGGGGTGTTAGAGATACTTCCTATATTGTAAATAGGAATTTCACTTGTATACTTCCTATATTGTAAATAGGAATTTCACTTGTATTAAGGATTATGTATATTTTCTATATTGTAGAATAGGAATTACAATTGTATTAATTAGGAATCATTATTTACTCTATATTTGTTTATTTTTTAGTTTTATTAGATGTGTATAAATAGGATTGTACTCCTTTGATTAATTTAAGAAGAATAAAATATAAACTTCTCATAATAATCTTAACAACAACTTTATTGTCAATGATACCAACTTGGGAAAGCAAGTCAAACACATATTTATCTTGAGATAGATAATAGCCATCAAAATTGGAGGAGACTTCAAGATCCAGAAAGTAATTAAGAGAATCCAAATCTTTTATTTCAAAATGTAGGCTCATATATCATTGTAACTCTGATATACAACTATATTATCACCAACAATAATCATATCATCCACATAAAGCAGTACAAGAATAATACCCTAGTCAATACAATGGATAAATAAAGTAGAATCATATGGACTAGAAATGAAACTAAATCGAGAAATGATGAAATTAAACTTTGAAAACCAAGCACAAGTAGCTTGTTTAAGGCCATATAAAGCTCGTTGAAGTTGACAAACATTATGTAAAGGATGAGAGTAGTCTAAAGAAGGGTGCATATAAAATTCTTCTTTTAGATCAGCATTCAAAAAGGCATTTTTGAGATCTATCTAAAATAGATGCCATTGTTTTATAGTAATAATAGCTAATAGATTATGAATTAAAGTCAAACGAGTAATAGGAGCAAAAAATTCTTCATAATTAATTGCATACTCCTAAGTATAGCCTTTAGCAACCAAATAGACCTTATAACATTCAATAAAATCATATGAGTGAGTTTTAATCTTGTAAGTCTACTTACACTCAATAGCAGTTTTACTTAGAGAAAGATCAATCAAAATCACCAAGGATAGTTGTAGCAGGTTCAAGCTCACCAAGAGAATCTGAGTTAGTGCTGGAACTCGATGGAAGATTCAGCAAAGAACAAGGAAAGAGTAGAGAGAGATGTATTAAATTTGGATAAGGAGGAAAACATAGTGTGTTCTCAAAAAATAATATGACAAGAGATAAGTAATCAATTAGAGATAGAATCACAACATCGATAACATTTATATTTTGTCCCATGTCCCAATAAATAACGAAAACTAGCCCAAATTTCTAATTTTGTATGCTCGTGAGGTTTTACAAGAATAAAACAAAAATAACTAAAGGCTTTAAGAAAGGAATAACCAGGAAGCTTACCTTAGAGATGCTCAAAAGGGAAAAGAACATTTAAAATTGGAGTAGGAACATGATTTATGGTATACATAGTACTAAGAGTTGTTTCCCGTAAAATTTTTTAAGACAAGCAGTGGAGAGAAGTTCCGCATGAACATAGTCTAAGATCTAACAATGTTTTCTTTTTAGCACGATCAATTTGTTGAGAAGTATGAGGACAAGAACATTGGACCAAGGTACCTTGTTGATGAAGAAACTGAAGTAAGATTGAATCTTTATATTGCATAGCATTGTCAGTACAAAAAATTTTAACTGTTTGTGAAAACTAAGTTTTGACCATAGTAGCAAAATATATGTAAAGCTAACGTAATTCAATTCTATGTTTTAGAAAAAAATCCAAGTAAAATGGAAATAATCATCAATAATAATAAAATAAAAAAATAACAATAACCACTAATAGTTAGATGTGAAAAAAGTCCCCAAATATCTAAATGGACTAAACCAAAAGGAGTATCACAAGCCAATTGATTAGTGCTAAAGGACAACAAATTGTTCAACTAATTGACAGTTTAAAAAAAAAAATCAAAGATTCAAATTTTGATGTTCCTACCAAGCCACCGGAGATTAAAGATCAGAGTTTATTAGAAGTTGCATGATCTAACTGAGAGAAGCAATAGAAGATGTCCCAAACTGGGAGAAATTCATGAGCCAAAAATAATGAAAAGGCAGAACTAATATGACAAAGATAATTCTTTAATGAGAAACCAAATAGCAATTATGGTGGAGTTATAAGAGACAATGACTAGAAATAGCTGAAGGCATAAAACTCAAAAACCATAGATTGTTACAGAAATTGAGAAGGAGAGAAAAAATGTTCAAATCTGACAAATAATTTCAGAATAGAGATTAAGAGAGATCAGATAGTCTGAGAGAAGTTCTGATACCATATTACAAAATAAATAGAATTTTATTATTATTGAGTGCTTTGAGTACAAGAAGTGTCTCCTATTTCAACAAGAAGTGTCTCCTATTATTGTGTGTTTTGAGGACAAGAAGAGTCTTCTATTTATACAAGAAAAAGAAATTTATATATTAATTATATAGTCAAATTGATGATATTGTATAATAAAATCTATGCTTATAATTATATAATCTATGAATTATTATTGTCAATCCCTATAATCATGCTAACTATGATTATTAATCATGCTAATTAATGAAATTATTTCCATAAGTTTAATTTCATCCGGTTCTAATAAGATTTAAATATATGCAATCTTTTCCTTACATCATTATGTAAAACTATTTTATAATCTAAATTCAATTCAAAAAGCATCACATACACAATGCTTCTCTTTCATGTTCACTTGAGATTGTTTTTGTAATTCTGGTTTATATTACATATGAGGATTCTAAAAAGGATAGCACAGATATATAGTTTATTTGATACTAAAAATGAAATTATTTTTTACAAAACGTATTATTTAAAATATTATATAAAATAATTTATTTTTTGAAAATAAATTAATTTAATGATAGTATTTTTTTGGGGAAAAGTACAAAACACTATTTCATGCTTGTTCTATTAGACATTTAAACACCAAATTTACTAGTACCACTAATATTTGGCCATTTGACATACAATATAAATTAAAAAAAAAATTATTTTTCTCTAATATGGAATTCCACCAAGTATTGTAAGACTTCCTTTTGAACAAAAATTTAATTTTAATTCATTATACAAATTTAAAATTATTTTTTAAAAAAATTTGTAAATCTCAAATTTCACTCATATAAAATTATACACACACCTTGAGAAACAAAACAAATTCATAAATCTCATAAAATCTCCAATTTAATAATTGTGTTCATAATTACTTATGATTCTTTCAACTTTGATTTCATAATTAATAATTGTGGTATATAAAAATTAAATTAAAGATTTAGTGAGATTTATAGATTTATTTATTTTTTAAGACGTGTAAAAAATTTTATAAGAGTGAAATTTTGAATTTAAAAATTTTTTATTTAAAATTTTATTTTTCTTTTCTCTCTTAAAATTGTTTTTATATTTTTATAATTAATTAAAAAATAATAATTTAAAAGTGAATCCTACAGCTATGAAGAATTACATGTCAAATAATTTTTTTTTAATTTATATTATATATCAAATGACCAAATATTAACAGTATTAGTGAATTTAGGACCAAGTGTCTAATAAAACAAACCACATCGCACCTAAAAGTAATATATATATATATACCTTTTCAAGAAAATATGTGCATTTTTTTTGTATTTTTTATTATTAAAACATATGATATTAGCATTCTTAAAAAAAGACTTGTGAACTTAGAATTAAATTCTAACGACATTTAATCATCATTTGTAATATATTAATAATAGTATTTCAAATTTCACTTATAAATAATAGAATTTGACAAGTTATATTGAATTCCAATAATAAATTTTATAACAATTTATAATTAGCATATTTGAATCCTCAATTGAAAAAAAAAATATCCAATTAAAAACTTAAATAAAGAATAAACACCACTTTAGTGCTTTTAAAAAACTCACTAAAACAATGTGAATAAGCACCATTTCTCTTCCTAAATTGAGAATCTTCTTCACATGCTCTCAACTTCAGTTTGCCGTATACTTTTTTATTTTCTTATGCTTTTGGGAAGGAAAGAAAAGTAACAGAGAAATATACATATGTATATCATGATAGCTTTAATCCATTGCAACTTTGCAAGGGAATCCAAGGCCAATAGGCTTATTATTGTTGCTGTTATTTTGGTGGACCAATTGTAATAAGAAATAGGCAATAGCATCTTTTCTCCTTCAATTCCCCAAAAAATATGCCATTTTTCTGCTACCAAACTATATAGGGTTCCCCCATTTTTCAGCATCATAACATTTCATCAATACACCTTTCTGGCTATGAGTGGGAACTGGGAACTGAACTACCATCCACCACATGGTCCACATCCACTTTTAAACAACATTACCTACGTGTATTTTTTTTATTAAATTATTATTTAATCTATAAGATTTAATCTAATTAATAAACAAATCCTATTTTTAAAAAATTAACTATATCATTACTATATTTTCACTTCATTAGTAAACTTAGTTATTCCATCTAAATTTTTCTATTTTTTTAGGGATAATTATAAATTTGGTGTTTGTATTTTTTCATTTTTTCTATTTTGGTATGAATAAAATTTTCCTATAATCAAGTGTTTTAACGGAGCAAAAGTATATCAATATGGTGTTTTTTTCCGATTTATATTTGTCCGAGTGCTGACTAGAGATTGTGGGCCCTACTTTCTCACCAGAAAAAATTTCAACATCAGATTTCCACTAAAAAAATAAAGTAAAAATACTAAACTAACCTTACTTAAGCAAATTTATGCAAATATCTAGTTTTACAGCATAAAAACACCATGAAATATTTCTAAACATCAATAACTCAACAAAAATTGAATCCAGGTTCCTAGAAGACTTCATCCAAATTATCAAGAACTCAATTTTAAAATCATGTTTAAAAAGAATCAGAAAATAATGCAAAACTCCACTATAAAAACAAAATTCAAAGAATCCAAATGAATAGAAGCAACAAAAATCAAATGATCCGAAAGAAAACTCAAATAAATAAATAAAAACTCAGACAGAACAAACAAAAGTTATTTGTAAACAAAAGATGGTGGGTACAATATGGGTTTGCCATAGAAAAACAAAACAATCAATAAACTAATTTATTTACAGATTAAAAAAACCAAATGCATAGAATCAAATAGTCTCAAAAGATTAGCAACCATTTTGTCGATATAAAAATTTTCTCCATAAAATCTAGGAAAAATAAAGATTGAAAGATGAAATTGAAGGGAGTCTTATCTATAAATGTGGGCATTGGTGTAGAAGACGGTGACGGCAGACTCCTAGTCATTGGCGTAGATGAATTTTGGAGGAGAATGAATGATAGAAAGCGGATAAGGAGACGATAAGGAAGGTGGATAAGAGGTGGATGTAGGTGGTGCTAGAGAAGAAGGGGTTGGTGGTGAAGATGAAGGAGATGTGGGTTACTGGAAGTGAAGGGACAACAAGAGTAGCGGGTGGTAGGGCAGTAGGGGGTAGCCGATGGTGTAGAAATTAGAGAGGATTTTGGAGTAATTTTTTTTTTTTATTTTTGTTTCCAAGGATTGATTGTGGTGTAATTTTTGTATGAGAAATCAAGATCGGAGAAAATTTTTGTTTTTGGGTTTTGAGATTTTTGAAATTCAAAGAATAAAAAAGAAAAGGAAAATGGAAGATTATGAAAGGAGAAGATGAAATATTGATGGAAGGTTAATTTAGTCTTTTTGCTTTATTTTTTACTGAAAATCTGATGTGGCAATCTTTTCTTATTTGAAAGTAGATCCACAATGCCTAGTCAGCATTCAGACAAGCATAAATTGGAGAAAAATACCACAGTAATATGCTTTTACTCCGTTCAAGCACTTAATTATAAAAAAAATTTATCCAGATACTAAAATAGAAAAAAATGAAAAAGTATAGATACCGAATTTATAATTATCCTATTTTTCTATTAATCAACTCTTAAAATAATATTTTTATTGTGTAATAATATATTTTTATATCTAAAATACCCTTTAGTACATATTTAAAACTTGCATTGCCCTAATTTTATTTCCCTTACTTTTTTTTTCTCTTGTTTTCTTATTGCTCTCTCTTATTTCCCTCGCAAATCTCTATAAAAGGAAAAAGAGGTTTAAGAGGATTAAGTTTAATTAATTTGAATTGCCATATGCTGAATCTATGGAAGAACTAAGGTAATTATAATTTTTTAGCATTGATTTGCAATTTTGATTTGGTTTTTGTAGTTTTTACCTCACTTGGTAAAACTAAAATTGAGAAAATCTAGAGAAGAAAAAAGAATAACATAACTTTTTTGTGTAGGTGTAAAGATATTGTGCGCTAGTGTAAATGGTAGTGCTTAGGAAGAAAGATACTTGAATGAAGTTTGTAATTATGGGAGGTGAGTTGGAATTAGAATTTCATAGTAAAAAAAAAATACAAGAACAAGTTGTACAATTACTATTAAGCAAATGTGTGGTATTTTCTGGGATGGTACAAGCCTAAGCTCAATTTCAACTATACAAACAATCAAATCTCAACTAGTCTTTCGAGCTACACCGCTAGTACTTAATGACTTAAAAGATGAAGTTCTGAGTATGGAGGATGAGAATGGAAAGATTTATGGAAAAATTGAAGGATTAGATACTATGCTTGGTTATATGAAGATCTTTATTGCATTGAGTATGATGTGTACCTTATTTCTTTTCAACCATCTTATTATTTTGTTAAGGAAAATGCCATGAGTAGGGTTATATGTAGAGGGATTTTTTGTGGTGAATATAAGGACTTTTTATTATGGGAAGTGAACAAAAAGGTAGTATTGTATATAGAAAGGAAAAGGAAAGTAATAGGGAAGTGTTTTTTGTGCCTCTGTGCTTGCCTTTTCTAACTATGAGTCCTCATAGTTGAAATATAATCCTTTTTATTAAGAAATAATATATTTTATGTGATGTATTTCAAGAAGCTTCAACCCTATCCATCTTCATTCAAATTTCAGCTTTGCATATGTCTTGGTTTATACCAAAACAAAATCAAGAAGAAATCAAGAATTCAGGGGTACATTTTATTTATTTCATATCACAAGCATTTTGTCAAAGCATAAATAACCTTAAAGAAGAGACTGCATGGTGTGTTCCCATCCACTTCAACCCCAACATCACCAACAAAAAAGCAATTGTATTTGGTTCAACTCTAGTTTATTCATTATGCCCAAGAATCCAACCATTGTCACAAGGTATTTTAAGCCTTTTCTAACTTCATTTGGGCCCACAATGATAATTCAAGAAGAATCAGTCCAATCCATTTTAAATTGAAGAGATCCAGTCCTAACCAATATGCATCAAAATTTTGACCATTATTTTTGTGCATAAGGATGTTAAATCATGCAATGGACAATACCATTTTCCATGCACATGAAGGACTAAAGAAATTTAGCTTTGGAAGAAAAGAACTCCAGCTTTTTCATTTGCTTTATTTTTAGATTTGGCAAATTCAACTTTTGAGTGGCATAAAGCCTAAAAATAAAGGTTGATTATATGTTTTTGTCTATGCTTAATTTGTTTTTAGTCAAATAAATTGTAAAAATCCTATATATATGTTGTTTGTATGCTCAAAAGAGAGAGAGATTGGTGAATGACAAGAATTTCTCTTTTATTTTGTTGCATTTTACTTTATTTCAGTTTTCTTGCATTTTATTTCCTTTGAGAAATTTTTTTCTATTTCCTTTTAATTTTTAGTTGTAATTTTTAAATTTCTAACATGTTTTAGATTTGGTAAATAAAAAAGCATTTCCTTTCAACTTATTTTATTTTCTTTCATTTTCAGATTTCTTACTTTCATTTACATCTAAGCAATCTGTTCCGCTCTTCCTTTACAATTTCACTTTTAATCTTTAATTTAAGCAAGTTTGTCTTCATTTTAAGTCCTTATCTTTCCTTCCAAAGTCCTTAATTTCTTGACTTTAATTTACTTACAATTTTGCATTATCTTACAAGTTCTAGTTTATCTTACAAGTTTTAGCTTATTATCTTATAAGTTTCAGCTTCTCTTTCAAGTTTCAACTTATTATCATACAAGTTTCAGCTTATTATCTTCGTTCGTTCTTATTCCTTTGCATCTTGGGGGGCTATCTATCGGAGCTCACTTATTTGATGGGAATCTTGAGGGGATATCTTACAAGGCACATGATTAGTTGTTAGAAGTTATAAGGCTGCCTAATTCAATTCCACAATATACTTGCACAAGTGATGAAATCAATTTTGGTAGTACTCTTTAAGTGTCCATGTATGGTCCATTTCTTGATTCCTACCTTTCAGAATGTAAATTTTCAAGGATGATGATTAGTAGCATATGTGGTTATTATGTGAGTGACTTTATGTATCTTTGTGATGATGCTTCTTATCTTGCTCTTTAGATGTTTTATTGGTTGTCTTGTGTTGGTTTTCTCATTCCAAATGAAGCATTGCACTTGACAACATGGAAAAAAAATGCTTTATTTGAGTTTCAAGGATCCTTCCTTTGAATACTTGTTGAGAAAGAATGTCTTGTAAATGTATTGGAAGAAGAAAAGGAAAATCTTATTCTTTTTGAGTTTTGGAAATAATAAATAGTATGTATATTTTGATTTTCTTTTATGTATTCTTTTGGACACATGGTTGGCGTTGGCCGAAAATTTAGTTGCTCATGAATTTTTAAATTGCATGGAATTAAATTTTGAAAAAAAATTCTTTGTGCTTTGACAAATGTTCAAATTTGTGAAAAAATCTCTTTAAATAAATAGTATGTATATTTTGATTTTCTTTTATGTATTCTTTTGGAGACATGGTTGGCGTTGGCTGAAAATTTAGTTGCTCATGAATTTTTAAATTGCATGGAATTAAATTTCGAAAAAATTTTCTTTGTGCTTTGAAAAATATTCAAATTTGAGGAAAAATCTCTTTTAAGAAGAGGAGTATGATGTATTTCAAGGAGTCTCAACTTATCCCTCTCCATTCAAATTCCAACCTTAGATATGTCTTGGTTCATACCAAAATAAAATCAAGAAGAAACCAATAATTCAAGGGTACATTTTGTTTATTTCATATCACAAGCATTTTGTCAAAGCACAAATGACCTCAAGGAAGAGATTGCATAGTGTGTTCCCATCCATTTCAACCCCAGCATTACCAACAAAAGAGCAATCAGATTTAGTTAAACTCAAGTTTATTCATTTAGCCCAAGAATCCAGCCTTGTCACAAGGCATTTTGAGCATTTTCTACCTTCGTTTGGGCTCATAATGATAATTTAAGAAGAATAAGCCCAATCCACTTTGATTGGATAGATCTAGGCCCAAACAATAATGCACCTGAATTTTAACTATTAAACTTTTTTTTTTTTTGTTAAACCATCCAGTATCCAACCACTGTCTACTAATCCAGATTCGTGCCATAGAGATCTCCTTTGAGGGGTTTTAGCTCTCCCAATACTGGTTGCTACATTCACAAGGATTTGAACTCGAGATCACTGCTTAAGCGGCCAAAATGTCTACCATCCAGACTAACCAAGTATTGGTTTTGAGTATTAATTTTGTGCACGAGAATGTTAAATCATGTAAAGGACAATCGCTATTTGTCATTCACGTGAAGGACTAGAGGAATTCAAATGTGGAAGAAAAGTAATTCAACTTTTTAACTTGCTTTATCACTACTTTTGGCAGATTCAATTTTTGAATAGCAAAAAGCCACAATTCAAGGGGCTTATTGTATTTTTTGCCTACACTTAATTTCTTAGTCAAATAATTTGTAAAAAGCTTATAAGTAGGTTGAATGTAAGCCAAAAACAAGTAGAGATTGATGAATGACAAGAATTTCTCTTTCTTTTTCTTGCATTTTTACTTTATTTTAATTTTCTTACATTTTATTTCCTTTGAGCAATATGTTTACTATTTTCTTTTAATTTTAGTTGTAATCTTTAAATTTCTAGCAAGTTTCATATTTGATGAATGAACAAGAATTTTCCTTTCAACTTTTGTTGCATTTTCTTTCATTTTCATTTTCCTAATTTCCTTTACTTTTGAGCAATTTGTTTCATCTCCCTTGTAATTTTCAGTTTCAATCTTTAATTTCATGCAAGTTTTTCTTCATTTTAAGCCTTTACCTTTCCTTTTAAAGTCTTTAATTTTTTGTCTTTAATTTACTCTCAATTTTGTTTTATCTTACAAGCTTCAGTTTTATCTTACAAGTTTCAACTTGTTATCTTACAAGTTTCAGCCTATTATTTTACAAGTTTCAACCTATTATTTTACTAGTTTCTGTTTATTATCTTACAAGTTTCAGCTTATTATCTTACAAATTTCAGCCTATTATCTTACAAGTTTCAGCCTATTATTTTACAAGTTTCAGATTATTATCTTACCAGTTTCAGCTTATTATCTTATAAATTCCATCATATTATCTTGGATCATTCTTATCCCTTTGCATCTTAGAGGGATATTTGTTGGAGCTCACTTGTTTAGTGGTTGATATGCTTCATTTGGTATCAGTGCTTTGGTTGTGCAAAGTGAGCTTATTTTGTTTATAAGAAGTGTTGTTTGTGTTGAAAGTGTAAAACCTGAGCCTTATGTTGATGTTTGTTGTTGGAGTTTAGTCTCTTTGGAGCATTTTGTGTATTCTGCTTATAGGTTGTTCACCATGTCTTATGCCTATATTCCTTATTCACAACATTATGGTAGTTGTCTTTATGAGCTAAATGTCATTCATGCTTCAAGTGCATACCATGGCCATGCTTACCCAACTTTAACTTCTTAGGATGTATGTGGGATATCTTTAACTCCCTATTACTCAAGATATGAGTCAAACAATGCTCATTATTCAAATGTGGCAGCCCCAATCTTTGATGAATTGGCAACACACCCCACGTAAGCTGAGTATCATATTATTCATGAGCATGAGTTTGAGAATTTACCACATTATATGGTTGCAACCCCTCCTCAAATATAACAGCCCATACCTTTAAAACAAGAATTTATAGAGCTATTGAACTTACAAATACAAAAACTAAAAAGCCTATTCTAACATCTCCTAAACCCATCTCAAACATTTGTGCAACATTGCCCATATGAACTTCAAAAACTTTGCCAAAACAAACTACAACCTCAAACACAACCATTCAAATTCTAAACCTTAACCAAGCTATACTTTCATCAAAACAACCCCTAGACTCTTCACCACCTCTAAGTACACTTTAACCTTTCCTCGCCAAGCAATCAATATTGAAATTTAACCATGATGATAAAGAAGCTAAAATTTTTTGTGCTCCTAGTCAAGGATGTGATTCTGGTCTAAATGAGGAGCAAACTTATGAGTTGAATGATAAAGATTATAATAAGGGAAATGATGAATAAATGGTGGAAGTCAATGAATGTGAACAGGCCCCTAATTCTCATGTTGTCAAAATTGAGGGCATACCCATGGAAGCAAGTTGTATTGAAATCTCTTCGACATGTTGCACCATCAAGATAGATTGATTTCTTTCAAATTTGGAGCTGAGACTTGGGTCTAAATACAAGCTTGTCACTAGCTTCAACACATGATGCATTTTTTTATTCCTATCTTCCAAAATGTAAGTTTTCAAGGATGATGATTGCATATATTGCTTTGATGTGAGTGACTTTATATGTCATCGTGATGATGTTTCTTATCTTGCTCTCAGAATGTTTTCTTGGTTGTATTATGAAGAATGGCATTTGAAAACATGGAAAGGAATTCTTTATTTGAGTTCCAATGATCATTCTTTTGCATACTTGTTAAGAAAGGATATATTGCAAAAGGATTGGAGAAAGAAAAGGAAAATTATAATCTTCTTGATTTTTGGCTGAAATATATATATATTGATTTTTCTTTTGTGTGTTATTTTGGATACATGTTTGTTCTAAATGGTGGTGGCAGAAACTTTCTTGGGAATTCCTTGAGAGTATCTTCTTGTGTTTATTTAGGTTGCTCATGAATTTTTATTTAAGGTCAAAACTCTTTCAAGAGAAGAAGCATGATGTATTTCAAAGAGTCTCAACTCTAACCCTCTTCATTCAAATTCCAGCCTTGGATATGTATTGATTCATACCAAAGTAAAATCAAGAAGAAACTAAGAATTTAGGGGGTGCATTTTGTTTATTTCATATCATAAGCCTTTTGTCAAAGCACAAATGACTTCAAGGAAGAGACTGCATGGTGTGTTCCCATCCACTTCAACCCCAATATCATCAACAAAAGAGCAATCGGATTTAGTCCAACTCAAGTTTTTTAATTAAGCCTAAGAATCCAAGCCTTGTCATAAGGTATTTTGAGCCTTTTCTACCTTCATTTGGGTGCACAATGATAAATCTATAAGAATCTGCCCAATCCACTTTAAATTGAATAGATATAGGCCTAACCAATAATGCATCAGAATTTTGACTATTACTTTTGTGCATGAGGATGTTAAATCATGCACAATTATCATTTTCCATTCACGTGAAGGACTAAAAAATTCAGATGTGGAACAAAATTAATTCAGCTTTTTGACTTGCTTTATCACTATTTTTGTAAATTTAGCTTTTGAAGAGCATAAAACCACAATTCAAGAGGCTGATTGTACTTTTTATCCTAGAAACAGGTTCCTCTACTCTAATTTGCTGCACACCCTGATTATGCACATCAAATTGCATCATATTCCCTACTAATACATATACATCAACATTAACTTGGCCCTCATCAACTACTTAAACATCACATTGTTTCTCATCACCTACTCCTCAATTAGTATCAGATTGCCTCCTATCACTAGAGTCATCCCGATATTGCATCCCATCTAATTGTACCCTTGCATCAGTAGCTTGAACATCATCATTACCAATAGTTTCTTTAGTGGGAACAACACTATCATCATCATCGTATCCTAAACCATCTATCTTGCTTCATGTTCTAGCACATCATCATTTGGTTCCTCCGTAACAGGGTCACTCTCATCAATCCTATCTCTATTAGGTCCATCTCCTAACTCTATAGTCTCTTCCTCTTCTTGTTACACATCATAAGTAATCAATAGCGCTTCCTCCAGTGTATTATGCTCCATAGTAAGATGTCTCTCATACACCTGCAAATTCATTTCTCTAGTATCTTTAAACATCTCAAACATAATCAATATATCTTCATCATTCTCAACTATTATATTGACACAACATATACCACATGTACAAAGTCTTGAGATTATAGGGAACAATCTATAGTAATCTTGCATTTTGTCCATGAATGAGTATTTGTGGAGACCATCATATTTCATCATTTGTTCATTTGTCATATTTGATAAGTTATTTTTTCAATTATCATTTATTCATTTGATTTTGTTTGTCATTTGTAGTTATATGATATATTGATTTTATAGTTATATCCCACATATGTATTATTTGTAGGATATACATATTAGTACTAATTTATATATTATTGTAAGGCCTCGTCCGAGCATCGAGATGCTTAATTTAAGGATTAGTTTCCCACGGACTAAAGACAACTTTTGCCTTGCATTTGCAAACTCATTCTTTAATCTTTTGTTTTGAAATTTAGTAGAGTCGTCACCTTCATTTTTAAGGAAAAAAGAAAGAAAACCCAATTTGACTCCAAAACATAACCCATGGATAAAAATCACTAGACCTTCCCAATTCGACTCCAAAATATAACCCATAGATAAAAATCACTAGACCTTCGAACCGAGACTAAACTCGGGAACTAGGTTTTCGGTTTATAATAACTCTCATTTTGGCTTATCATTTAACAATTGATTTATAAAAATTAGATTTCATGAACAGATATAAGATGGAAATTATAGAATGCATGAATGAAGCATAATGAAGCATATGTATAACTTTAAAGTAATGATAGAAAGTAAAATACATCAAAAAGCTAATAATAGGGGATGTTAACTCTAGCTCTTAATGGAAATTCTAGGTTAACCACATATTCCCTAAAACAACATTAAATCTTATTAATGTAAGAAAAAAAAAGAGTTTTTGGCCTTTTTGGATTTTAAACTATGAAACAGCTTGCCTTCGTATCCCATTGAATGACAATAAAAACCCATGTAATTTTTCCTTATTGCAAAGGGGGTTTGATTCAATTTTAAGAAAAGATTGATTTTATGGTTCTTTTAATTAATTTATACCAATTAATTTTGAGGTACGAATACGATGCCTTGCCTTGTAGGTGATGCCTTCTTAGAGTTCTCCTGGATTAGAGTCCCACTTTGGATTGGAGAGGGGACGCCTTCTTAAAGTTCGTCTAGATGCTTTGCGAGGGATGCCTTCTTAGCGTTTGCCCGAATCAGAGTTCTACTTTGGATTGGGGAGGGGACGCCTTCTTTAGAGTTCGTCCGAATACTTTGCGAGGGATGCCTTCTTAGAGTTCGCTTGGATCAGAGTTCTACTTTGGATTGTGGAGAGGACGCCTTTTTAGAATTCGTCTGGCTACTTAGTGGGGGATGCCTTCTTAGAGTTCGCCCGGATCAGAGTTCTACTTTGGGTTCTATAGAAATTAGCACCACAACATGCTTACGATGACAATGCTTCTAGATTGACTCAAAAAGAGATCACTTTAGGTCTTCTATTCTTTCCACTCAAAGAGAGTTAAAGAAATCGGTTCAAAATCAAAGAGAGATAAACCGCTAATAAACAAGAAAGTTGAAAATAGGGGGAGAAGAGATAACCAATTAAGAAAAATTCGACTGAGCTGTTCTGATGTGTAACTCAAGGAGAGTCGGTGTGTTTTGAGAAGGAAATTGAGCCTTGAATTTATATGAAAATGTCTAACAGAAATTTGGACTGAAAATCGATGTGGGACTCACATTCTGAGTTTGGTGGCACCTGCATTGAAGTTTGGCGGCAGAGGGGCTTCATTTTAGCGATAAGAGAAGGCTTAAATGGTGGTAAGAGCTAGCCTAGGTGGCAGCATTGCTAAAAGTTGCTTATACCATAGGCAGCACTGCCAGCTAAGCTTGCCACTGCCGCCAAAGCCTAGGCTGGCTACCACTAGGCTCATTTTGATGTTTATCTAGTTCGATTCATCCGATTCAAAGTGGTTTGACCTCTAGTTGACGCCGATCAGCTTAGCACGATTCAATTTGAATGTATTCAGAGTTGATTTGTTCTCTGGTCGGTTGCTAATCAATCTTGATTGACCCGAATTTGCTTGGGGTGCAAAATCACATGTTCACAGCTGCCCTATAGCTTTTACCCAAGTTTGGATGGTAAAGGTGATGATAGTGAACCGAATAAATTTCTATCTGCTTGAGATGAGATTTATGCATTCTGATTGTATTCTAAAGTGTTTGTTGATGTGTCAGTCTATTCTAACAACTTTGAGCTTTTTTCTAATTTTCACTACTTTTATGTTTATAGCATTTTCTGAATTACAGAAGTGTCCCATGTCTGATGCTCTAAAAATGGAGAAAAATCATATAGTTCTGATGGAACTGACAACGTTGCATTCTGAGTTGAAATGGATCTAATATCGTAATTCTGGCTTTTTTAGGCTGTGAAAGGATGTGGTGGTAATTATGGAGATTCTTCAAAAAAAATGTATAAATAGGGTTTTGCCATCCATTTTTCTTCATCTTCTTCATTTTTCCTCTTTTTGCTTCTCTCTCTAAGGCTTATCTCTCTAGTTTTTCTCTTAAATTTTTTTTATGGATTTCGAAGTTGAGTCTGCTCCAACTAGGGGACACCGAAGCTACGAGGCTCCATAGGAGAATGACAATCCTAAGGATCTATTGCAAGAGCCTGAGGAGCACATCTTTTGTCATGGCAGGATCGAGGTATTTTTTTTTCTTTCTTTTGTTCTTTCCTTTTCTACACTTGGCTTCTTTTATTCATTCTTTTCTTGTTACCGTTTTCTGCTTTTAGCATATGACCATTAGGAATAGAGTGGGTAGGTCGAACCTCGCCTATATAGCAAACATCATGGGTACCAGCACATTGAGAGATCTAAGTGCGTTGACTGGATTTGTATCATTTATGGGACTCAGACCCCTTTCTAAGAGTAACATTGCCCTAATCAAGGCATTGATTGAGCAGTGGTGGGATACTACCAACATCTTCCATTTTTCATTTGGTGAGCTGACTGTGACTCCTATTGATCTGTGTATGTTGACCGAGTTGAGACTTGGATCTCGCCCACTCGAGACCTGCCCTGATTGACTAGTTTTCTTTTCTCTTGACGATATGATGAGATTGATAGGGCAGAATCCTCCTCGTACTCGAAGTACTGTCATGCGTACCTAACTGCAGGAACATTTGAGAGATATGAAGCCTTTTAGTAGAGAGTTTCCAGCAGCTAAACTTATTGCTCGCCTCATGATGCTTGCACCTTTGCTCATACTCGTCTAGATACTGTTGATCTAAATATCCATCCTAACTTACTGGATATGTCATAACTTGACTCATATGATTCGGCTGGAGTTGTTCTGAGCACTATGTACAGGGAAATGATAGATTTGTCCCATGAAACACTCACTTCCTTTGGAGGGACATTCCTTATTTGGGAGGTAAATTTTTGTTTTGTGCTTATTTCTTGTTTTGACCGTCTATTTGTCTAACTATCTACTTTGTCTAACTGTCTGCTTGTCTAACTATCTGCTTATATGATTGTCTAATTTTTTTACTCTTATAACGGTCTAACTGTCTGCTTTTATAACTGTTTGCTTGTCATTTTTTAGCTTTGGGTTTATAAGTATTTTCCCACACTTGCTCATACGTTGGATGCTCTGAGGCTCGATGTATTCCCTGCTGGTATCAGATGAAACAGGGAACATAGGATGGGATCGCCCAAGGGTGACTTTCATACTATCATAGGATTTTTTGGTTGTTTGGCTCCTTCCTATATATTTTTTGGTTTTCTCTTCTCTCAATTCTGACTTGAGATTCTAACTATAACTTGCTTGTGTAGAGGTTGATTACCCCTTTTACGACCAGGATAGAACTGATGTCGGCTATGCTATATAACTGCTATCTTATGTCATTTTCTCGGGTGTTGCTTTGCTCTCCATTCTACAAATTGTACTTTCTAGGGGAGAGAGTCAGAGTTCAAACATTGGGGGAGTGAATTACCCCTAAACGTCCTCCAGTTGATATGAGATGGGATTCTAATATCCATGCTTTAGAACAGTCCTATGTTGGTTCACCCATGCTTTTTTTTTCTTGAGTTTGAGATTCCTTACACAGAGTTCTATTAGACCCATCTGATGGGTTATGTTGGGGATCCATGTCGACTTGCTGCTTGTTCCACTGGTCCTCCTGCTCAACCTAAAATTCCTAGTATAAGAGCATCTATTATAGTTCCTCCAGCAGCCAGAGATTTGAGTTCTAGTATAGGAAACAAAGAGAAGGTTGCCTTCAACCCTTTTCTGGCGATTACTTGGGAGATTCCTTATATCGGAGGCGATAGTCAGATGAGGACTTACTATGTTTCGAATACAGTTCATCCCCTTGCCCCAGATTTTATTGAGAATGTTGTGGTATGTGCATTCTTCTTACCTCTATAAATGATCTTTTAGTAATTTCTATTGCTTATTTTGTTTACTGTATCAATACAGGTTCCAACTGGCTATATTCAATGAACTTATCGAATGGGGAGCTAGATAGAGATGGCTATCACTACCTTACTTACTCAGATGGATGTTGACAGATGGGCCCATTGTCACATCCCACACTATAGGGCTGTGATGGTCCTAGGGTACGGGAACAATTCATACAACCAGTACCACGAAGAACCCAAGTTTCATGTTTTCATTACACTTAACCATTTTTATGAATTTTTTTTTCATTTAATTCTTAAGTTTTACAGAAAAATGGACAGAATCTCCCCTATAATCTTGACATTTACCCCCTGCTAAAAACAGAGAAAAACACTTCTAAAACAATATCAACTCCCAGGTCAACCTCCAATAAACCACTCATATCATACATTACTTATGTCAACTCATATAACAAATTCATACATCACAAATCATATAATAGTTCTCAATAATATCAGTCCATACATATGACAATACAAGATAGGCGTACCATAGCAGCTGCACCCGCTGTTATAGTATATACATACATATGCATCCACATTATAACATAATATAACATTCTGTACATGTCCACAAATCATACATATAAATATCTACGAATAATATCATGGAGTATTCTATGCTATACTAGGAAAGAACTATACATCTATTCCAAGGCTGGAAGTACAAAATTAGCCGAGGATGTCCGCGTCTCACTCTTACCCTAAAAAGGATTCAACACTATAGGGTGAGTATAAAAATACTCAGTGAATCTATAAATATGAAATGTATTACTAATTTATGAATACATATTTGAACACTTATGACAATAATAGATATGATGACAATTACATATATATGATAAGATATGACAGTATAATAAAATGGATCAAATGCATAAGGTAAAACAGGATTGGATCAAATAATCAAATAGTACTGCCACCTCTGTCCATATCCCCATTTCCATATAAATGTCATAAGGAGGATCAATCCTTATTGCTAGAGCCATTTCCCTAACTCTAGCTAAGGCAAGTAGTACCAGTGTGCACACAGTCGATGGAATTACCCGCTACATCATCGAAGTAGCCCTGTTATGTTACCATATGCAAATGTTCCAAAATGTGATGAAAATGCAACAAGTACAACTCATATAAGGTGAAATATAGTCCAGATATCCATATGAACAAGTATAGAATCAATCGGGAATAACTTACAAAATTGGCCCGTCGGACCCAGTTGCGCTGTCGCAACGACTTACAAAATTACGAGTCCGTTTTTCATTTTTCAGGGACTTTCTGGTTTTACATGTTATCAACATATAGTATGCAAATTTAACATCTAAGATACAAGTATACATATATATAAGGTGATTAGGCTTGATTTGAGGTCAAAATAGTTTATAGAACAGTTTTTATACCCATTTAAATTTTAGGTCAGTTCTTACTATTTCGGCAATCCCAGTTTTGGCTAATTGGCACGTTTATGGGCAATTTTGACCATATTGGTCTAAAATTAGTCCAACATGATCAAACGTCATATAACATGTCCAAATGATAGTACCTTAAACTAGAAATGCAATAACATATATATAAACCCACCTTATGTGCAAAAGACCAAAATGTCCCTCCGAGGCTTCGAGCACCTACTGCTCTCCCACTTTCTCTTTTCCCCTGGAGGATTCCCCTATCCATATACCAACTCTCCGATAAGACACTATATCAAACCAACATATCATATTCAAACACATATGCACATACATTTCAAACAAGATACACATATCATAAACAACTATCATATTCAAAACCCTAATTTCACTATATCATTTGGCCATTCCAAAATAACACTCAAAAGGAGTTTAAACCCAAATTTCTTTCCATACAACAATAATAACACATTTTATAAGCACAATTAAGCAAGTTTGGGTTCATATTCAAGCTTAGGTTTCATGCCATATTCATTTGACTTTTATAATTCATAAAGACCTAAATCAAATCAATTTGCTTTCAAAACACATATATTCATGTTCAAATCAACATTCAACACTTACTAATCTACATCATTTCACATTCTTAATTTGCTTAAGTTAGGGTTCGGCCATTTAGGGAAATATTACAATCAATCATACGTTATTCAATTTAAACATTCAATATAACAATTAAACATGCTAATTTCACAATTTAATCTTCAATTACATAAAATCAAACAAGTTTTCCCTAAAACCCTAATTCCATTTGGCCTAAGGAGACTTTTACCATTTCAGGTTCAATTTTCCAATTAAACCCATAATTTAACAATTCAAGCTTCCAATTACACATTCAAGCATTAAATTACATAGAATTAAAGCAAAAATTCACTTTTTCCTCTAATGTTGCATTCGGTCCAAAGGGGCTTTCTTTCCCCC
>CANXYC010931469.1:0-16382 GCA_948193065.1 Aleurites moluccanus | reverse complement strand
AAAACCCAAACCCAACAAAAATGTCTTTTAAACACATGCTGCCTTTTAACTTTTCCTTTTTTTTTTTTTTTTTTTTTTTTTATAACCCCCCCCCCCCCCCCCCCCCCTCCCTTTTTTTTACGACTCCCCTTTGGGTTGTTGCGTTTACCTATTTATAAGGGCTCTTAGGGTTAAAAATATGCATAACTCCAAAACGCTATATTTTATTAATTACAGTTTAGTCCTTTTTAAAATTTTATCATTTTAGTCCTTCAATTTTTGAAATGTTATCAATTTGGTTATTTTCTCCTTTTTATTCATTTTTTTATTTTACTATATTTATTTAAAAACAAACTCCAAAAATTAATTAATAATAAAAATTTAAAATTAAAATTAATTAATAATAAAAATTCATATAAATTTTTAAAATTAAATAAATTCCACTGTTATTTTTTATTTAAATTCTAAAAATATTAAAAATTTCTTTTTATTTTTCTTTAATTATTTTTCCTTTTTTTATTTATAAAAACTCAAAAAATTCAAATTAAGCAATTTCTACACTTTTTATATTTTTTAGAATTTTTGTATAATTCAAAAATCACCTGGACAAAATATAATATCTATATACTATATTTTCCATCTCAATTTATTCATATAATTAGTCAGGTTTATGTTTTGCAGGAGTTATGATCATATTTTATTTATTGAATTTGTACTTTCTTAAAATATTTTAAATTTTAATATGGTATTATGGCAATATTACGTGTAAAATTTTTATATATTTGGAAAAATTTTCACTTAAAATATAACATCAAATTTAATATATGATCAAATTTTAATAAAATTATACTAAAAAAAATTTCATTTGGAGGAACCCCTCTTATGCCCTCTCTTTGCATCATAAAATAGAAATATATTATTGTTATTTTTTTTATATAAAAAATGAGTCTTTCATTCATGAAGAAAAAGAATACATCTCGAGAAACATAATTGAAAAAAATTACAATAAGATAAATATAAAATTAGTTTTACCTATAAGCTTCATTGACCAAGTTATCAAAGTAATAATATTTAATCCAACAACTGTAATTGACACATCAGCGGAAAACCTGCTCCACTCAAAATTGACATCAAGTCATTTAAAGAATTTGATCATTGAAAACCTAATGAAATATCTTCTCCATATTAGAGAAACAAATAAACCTCCATAAAAAAAATAATAATTTTAACTTTTACAAATGAAAGACACGTAAAGAAAATAAACATAAATATAAATAAAGAAAACTAGATTTAACATCAAAGTTTTATTCAAAATAAATATAAATAGAGTAAAAAGAATAGAAGAGGGACAGAGAAAAGGAAACGGCGGTTAGGGAAAAAGATTATATTGTTTCTAAGCTTAAAACCCTTTTTCTTTGCAATAGAAATATATTATGAACAAGCTGAATTCAAGAATTATTAAGAGTAGAATCTGTGATGTGTCAATATTATATTCAAAAGCTTGAACCTGAAAAGATCTAATGTCCAGCTTGTCATGTCATTCCTGGATTCAGAAAACTCTTTAGAAAGAGTCAAATAAGATTGGGAAATATATATTGAAGTTGAAAGGATTTTAAAGGTTTATAGCAAGAGTTTGTTTTTTCTATTTCATTTTTAAACTCTTTAAAATTTCTTAAAACACTTAAATTTATGAAATTGGTTTGTGATATATGTGTATAAATGAATTTCCCATGATGTTCTTAAATGAATGATAATTTGTTCTATGTAATCACTTTATATGTTGTAAATGACTTGTCATTCTTCCTTGGACTCAACTCATATGAAACCTATTTGCTAACTTCAATGAATTCATGTTATATATGTTGATGGTCTTGTGACCAATATGATTCTTATGAAATCCAAGCATATGTATCACGATAAGGTAGCAAGGCTACTGATGGGTTCTGATGATGATGATGTGTTACGATAAGGTAGCAAAGCTACTGATGTGTTCTGATGATGTGTTACTATAAGGTAGCAAAGTTACTAATGTGTTCTAATGATGTGTTACGATAAGGTAGCAAAGCTACTAATGCATTTTGATGATGTGTTACCATAAGGTAGCAAAGCTACTGATGCGTTATGATGATGATGACAGTTCTATCACATAATTTGATAGTGTTATTCGATTGTGAGCACTTATGTTCTTGTACGCATAACCTTATGAAACTTTCATACCTATGTTCCTTTGGCTTGACCCTTGCATTGCATGTATATATCTTACTGAGTTGAAGGCTCATTCCTCGTCTATGGATTTCAGGTGATAGTGTAGCTCTAGAGGGAGCTAACATAGAAGACAAAACTTCTTGATTCATTCCTCCAAGAAGACTCTATGTAATTCTTTTAATGTATATATATTTTGTATTATGGTATTTATATGTATGAGGAGTATACTCTAGAGCTCCGTAGTAAGATGTTAAGGATGATATTATTTTGATGTCTGAATTAATACATTGTGGGTTGCCCTTATTCCTTATTGATGTGGGATGTATCTTTTGATCGGTAAGGAACAAGAGAAAATCATATGATGATGTATGGAAATGCATGAATGATGATTATATAATTCATAGAAATGAGTATACATGATGATAACTATTTATGATGTGGATATATGCTATGTATGAGGTCCAGGATACGAGTGTTCTACGGGTTTATGGTGGCCTTAAGCATACCCTTGCCCTAGGACCATCACACCACTAGAGTCGGGGTGTGACAAAGGTGGTATCAGAGCTATAGGTTTATAATACTTAAGATAGAAAGATAGATGTATGTGCATGTTCCCTAGACTAAGTGTTGATTAAGATAATTACGGAGCATAGTATTCATGTCTCATCTATGTTGTGTATTTCTTTGGGTAAATATGCGTTAAGTATGTGTTGTGAGTCTAAGTTTGTTTGTTCTTTTCATCAGTATCAAAATGTCTCCATGACATGCTGAAGGGCGAGGACGAGGCCATCCTAGGATGGATTTACCATCTAAAAAGGGTTTAGTAGATGGGTTTGGAAGTAATGAGGTTCCTCATGCCCCACAGGTGGATGTGGCTAACATGGCTCGGCAGATAAATCAACTACAGAGGAATTCTGAGATGATAGTTAAGTTTATCTTGTAGCAAAGACAACGACAGGTACCTTTGGTACAAGTAACTCTAGAGGTGTCAGTTCCTCCTACATATGCTTCAGTTATGCCTCAGGTAGATGAGGTATCATTTGAGAAGTACCTTAAGCCTAAGCACTCGAAGTATAGGGAGATGGATGATCGATTTGAGAGGAAAGAGAAGAAGAAAGCTAAAATGGGTAATTCCTCCAGGTAGGAGAGTGGGATGAAAAGTATGGGAGTGACTCATCAGTCAACCCTCTAGAGTAGGCATAAAGGACTTTTTGGGAGATCACAGCAAAGTCAGAATACCTCCAAATAAGCTCTTCAGACGAGTGATGGTATAGTCAGATCTGTATCACATAAGACTAATCCTTTATGTTCTACATGTGGTAAGTTCCATAGAGGACCTTGTTTCTATAGGACAGGAGCATGCTATAGATGTGGACAATATGGTCATTTACTTAAGAACTATCCACAACCAACTTTTGGAGCTAGACCTCAAACTTCTCAAACTACATTTCAGAAGGATAGAGAGAGGAGTGTAGGTCCACAGTCAGGTGTGGGCCAAGGCACTTTAGGTAGGATTCTAAAGGCTAGCAAGTGATCAGGTCAGCATATGACACAAGCTTCAAGATCAGTTTCTATATACAGAGGTAGAGGGAGAGTTTTTGGTACAGCATGACCAGAAGCTTAGATTCCTAAACCAATGATCACAGGTATTCTTTCGATTTAAGATTTGGATGACATAGTGGTGATTGATTAAGGGGTTATGTCTATCTTTGTGTTATATTACCTTGCTAAGAAGTTGCATGTTCTTAAGAGTTGCTTGAAATGTTTTGGATTTCTTATATTTTTCTAGAGGAAAAGATTGAAGTTATAACTTCTACTTTTTCATATGTTATGTATAAATGACAAGAATTTAGATTTGGATTAGTGGATGAAGTATTCAAATTATTTATAGACAAGTTATCATAGTGTTAATCAGTGACATCCTTGTGTAATTTAAGAGTAAGGAAGGAATATAAGGACCATCTTTAGAGTATGTGATGAGCTAAGGAAAGTGGATATATATAATGATGGAATTTATGGTATAGCAAGAGTTTGAGAGCATGATTGTGATTTGGAGTTAGCCATGGATGAAGACTTATAACAAATAAATTGTGTAAGGATGGTATAATGATGTTATATTAGTAACAGGTGATATGATCAATTTTGATGCTAAAAAAGATCAGAAAAGAGTATAATGATGATATATATTAAAATAATCAATAATTGAATAAAGATAGTTATGGGCATATGGTTGATGAGTAGGTAAGAGTTTTATTTTAACATTCAAGGGCAAATTTCTATAAGGAGAGAATGTAATACACTAAGTTTTGATTAGTGGAATCTATGTCTGATTGAGGAAGCATAATATAGTTTATGACTCTGATAATTCTAATATTGTCCTTATATTTAGCAATTTGGATGTACCTCTATATCATGGTGAGATGTGAAATGATTCGAAATGGTAATTTAATTCATGATATGTAATATGATTAAGGTTCTATAGAGTTGTATGGAATTGATTAGAGTCATGAACTTTTGGTATAAATGATTGATGTATATTTTATGGTTACATGATGATGTGATGTTATGATAGGTTCATAATATAAATTGTGCATCATAAAATAATTATGATATTGAAAAGATAGAATGTTTGTCTGTGAGTGAAAGAATCCGTATATGATTAGAGAGATAAAAGTTATGATTTATTATTAATAGCTAATTTCATTGATATGATGTAAGAAAAGGTATATTAGAAATTATAAATAAGTTAAGGTAACATTAAAGTCATATGATGAATGCATGTATGTATAATGATATCAAAGATGTGTAGATATTTCTTAATAAGTATAGAACTGAAGAATTATCTAAGAATTTAATGGAGATTTTGTTTTATATTATAACGGTTAAGAGTCATGTTTATAAGTATAACTGATCTAAGTTATGATGATAGATATATGAATATATCAATTTTCAGATGATAATTTGATAGCAATATGAATTATTGTACAATATAATTATCGCGTAAGGTTAGATTATAACTTGGAAGTCTATTTAAGAGCTAATGTAAACTGTGTTATATAAATGGAATGATTTATGATCTCGATAATTTCTATGATCTGTTAGCTAATGAGCTTGGTATAATACAGATAAGAGATAAGAATAAGTATGGAGCATGGGCTTGGAAGCTTCCTAAGAGTTAATGGTTGATACTCGGCTAATGTTTTGTTGAGGGTCAAGTTATGATAGTGTTTTGCTTATTCCAAGAGAATGTCTAGTTCAGACTGTAAGTTGGATAGTTAATCTACTATTATTGATAGACTGATAGTAGACTATTTTAAGTGCATCAAGAATTATTATATAAGCATATTTGTGTTGAACTATAGATATAAATTCTGATGTGACCTCTTACTTATATGGTATTAAGGTGATTTTGGTTTGATTTTTGAAATTCTTAAAGAGATTTTTGTGAAAAGATGTTATGTTTCGAGTATGGAACAAGGAATTGGTGATAGAGGAGTTTCTCCCTAATAGTACTAGTAAAGCAAAGGCTTAAGAATTTGAAGGATTAGTCAGACTTCTGAGATGAGAGAAGGATTTAGAATATGGAAATTTCATACCAGTTAAACTACCAAGCTAATATTTGAAGTCATTCAGCAAGATTGTAGTAGAAGCAAGTTATTTTACACTTGATATGCTGATACAGTTAACTTTATCCTTTTAAGGTATATAAACCCCCAGTGTTTCACTTATGGGAAATTGCATGGGGGAAAATGTTATTTTGAAATAGATACATGGTTTGGGTATGGATTGTCAGGGTATTATGTGAAGAATTATCCATATAGGTCTAGGAATAGAAATATATATATAGTTGAAAGAAGAAGTATGAGTGGTGATGAGATTAGTTAGGGTTTGAGACAAGTTGTAAGTCAGTCACTAGGATGAGAGTTTGTGGATAGAAGTAGAAATAATTGTTTTAGTTCAACAAAAGGTTTGGATTCAGAATGAAGGGTACAAGTATAGTTATATGAGGATTTCAATAAAACATAGAAGTATGAATATCTACAAGATTTAATGATAAGAATATGTTATGAAAGGTTTAAGGAAATTGTTAAACAAAGAATTTTAAAAGTACTTATGAGATGCAATGACGTGTTTGATTTTGGTATCATAAGTGGAAAATTGGGAAATTCTAAGACAATAAGTGTTCCATGAATAATACTAAGACAGTTAATAGTCCCTTGAAGATGGACGAAAGTTTTCCTATGATAAGTACAAAAAAAAGAATGCTAAGAAGATATGCAAGTTAAGGCTTCAGAGCATGAGATGGGAGAAGTTTCTTACATGTTAACCATGCCCAATTTCACCGGTGTGCATTCAGTACTTGGTATGTCAATGCTTCGAAAATACGTCGCTAATCCTTCTCATGTGCTACAAGTTCCGGTGGTGGACCTTCAGCAAGACTTGATTTATGAAGAGATTTCAGTTGCCATTGTGGACTGAATGATCAGGAGACTATGAAATAAAGATGTAGCAATGGTTAAGGTCCCATTGGGGAATCAAGCAATGGAAGAATGCACTTAGGAAAGTGAACAGAGCATGCAAGATAAGTACCTTTATCTATTCCAAGAGCAAGGTAAGTTTTAAAATTTAAGGATGAATTTTCTTAAGGTAAGGAGAATGTAATACCCAGGACTTGGAACGTTAGAGTAAATATGTATTTATTCAGGTTTGTTTGATGAATGTCAGCATGCATATATGTATATGCATGGTACATAATCTAGAATTTATCATGATTGAGTATAGATTACTCATAAAATGATTATATGTTGAGACATGATGAGTTATGACTGATTTTGAGGTGTTAAACATGTGTATATATAAGTTGATTGAGTTGGGATAAGTTAGAATGGAGAATTATGAGAGATTCTCATCAGCAATCCTTTCACGAGCGTTAGACATTATTCACCACCGTGAGAAAAGCTTTTATGTAAATTGGCCAACTCTTTATATTCGTCTTCACGGGCGTGAAACATCCCTTCACGGCCATAAAAATATTTTTGTCCCAGACGTGAACAGCTTCATTCACAGTCGTACAGCCCCTCTTCACGGGCATGAAAGTGTCGGGCCTATATATATGATAGCTCCATTTTTCATTTCAAACTTTTCAATTTTCAACTCTTCTTCTCCTCTTTCTTCATAAACGGTCCCAACCACCTACCAGCTCATTAATATTCTTTCTCTAACATTTATTTCATCATAATAACATAAGAGAGAAGGATTGATACATTCAAAAACTTTAAGAATCCAAATTTCTCAAGAATCTCCATTCTAAGGTTTCAAGGTAATTTCTCAAAACTCATTTCAAAGTTCAAGTTAGGCAAATCTCTAGCTAGAATAGATGATTATAAGTTATGTATAAATGTATAAGAGCCTTAAATAGAATTTATTATGAATTATATGAAATGTCCAAGAATTTAGGGTTTTGGGTGAATAGTAGCTATTCATCCTAATCTTTAATGTTCTTCTAAGAGATGTTAAAATGAATGTTAGGAAGTATAATAAGACTTCTCAAGATGATTAAATCACAAGGACTACAACCATATGAACATGTATGATAAAACCCTAATTTATAGATATTGGGATTTTGATTTAGAAATGAAAACCACAAGAGACTAAGGAATAATTCATGCATTTCATATTATAAGAGAGAATATTTTACAAGGAATTGCTTTGAGATAAGTATAAACATTGCATATACATGTTGTTTCCTTGAAATTGATTATTCAATCCTTCCTAATGTACATGTTTATGATTCTTATTTTATGAATTATTGTATTGTTAACCTATTAAATGAATTCCCCATTATGTTCTCAAACGAATGATAATTTGTTCCATGTAATCACTTTATATGTTGTAAATGACTTGGCATTCTTCGTTGGACCCAGCTCATATGAAACCTATTTGCTAACTTGAATGAATTCATGTTATATGTGTTGATGGTCTTATGACCATTATGATTCTTGTGAAATCCAAGCATATGTGTCATGATAAGGTAGTAAGGCTACTGATGCATTCTGATGATGATGATTTGTTACAATAAAGTAGCAAAGCTACTGATGCGTTCTGATAATGTGTTAGGATAAGGTAGTATAGCTACTGAAGCATTCTGATGATGTGTTACAATAAGGTAGCAAAGCTAATGATGCATTATGATGATGTGTTACGATAAGGTAGCAAAGCTACTGATGCATTCTGATGATGTATTACGATAAGGTAGCAAAGCTACTAATGCGTTCTGATGATGATGACAGTTATATCACATGATTTGATAATGTTATTCGATTGTGAACACTTATGTTCTTGTAGGCATAACCTTATGAAACTTCCATACCTATGTTACTTTGGCTTGACCTTTGCATTGCATGTATATATTTTACTGAGTTGAAGGCTCACTCATCTTCTGTAGATTTCAGGTGATAGTGTAGCTCGAGAGGGAGCTAACATAGAAGACAAAACTTCTTAATTCTTTCCTCCAAGAAGACTTTATGTAATTATTTTGATGTATATATATTTTGTATTATGGTATTTATATGTATGAGGATTATACTCTAGAGCTCCGTAGTTAGATGTTGAGGATGATAATATTTTGATACCTAAATTGATACATTGTGGGTTGCCCTTGTTTCTTATTGATGTGGGATGTATCTTTTGATTGGTAAGGAATAAGAGAAAATCATATGATGATGTATGGAAATGCATGAATGATGATTATGTAATTCATAGAAATGAGAATAAATGATGATAACTATGTATGATGTGGATATATGCTATGTATAAGGTTCACGATATGAATGTTCTATGGGTTTATGGTGGCCTTAAGCCTACCCTTGCCCTAGGACTATTACACCACTAGAGTTAGGGTGTGACATTTCAATTGTATCAGAGCTTTGTATCCACTCTTTCAAAGATTGAACCATCTTGGATCAAAGATCATATGGAAAACCAAGCAACCGATATTGATGAGGGTAGCTCCACCATGAGACCACCTTACTTCAATGGCACCGACTAAAATAGAATGGAAATCTATATGGGTAGTGATGGTATTGATCTTTGGGATGTAGTTGAAGCGGGTTATATGGTTCCTACAAAGATCATTTATGATATAGAAGTCATCTAACCAAAGGTTGAATAGACACCAATGGAAAGGAAAGCAAATAAGAGAAATCGAAAGGCAATGAATACTCTTTATTATGCCTTGAGTAGAGATGAGTATGGCAAAATCTCCCATTGCATTTTGATAAAGCAAATTTGGAATACTTTTGAGATCACTCATGAAGGAACAAATCTAGTCAAGGGTAAGAAAATTCTGATTCTTACTCATGAATATGAACTTTTCAAATGTTACCAAATGAGAAGGTATCCGAAATGTACAATCGTCTATCGTCTAATGGTGAATGTAAATCAAATGAGGAAGCTTAGGAAGAATTACTCTAAAGAAGATATAAATTGTAAAATCTTGAGAGTTCTACCCAAAAAGAATTGGGAAGAAAGAGTAGCTTCAATTGAAGAAGCCAATAAAAAGATTCAAGTTTGAAAATTCACCATAAATTCTATAGCTTATATTTTGAGCTGAATTTTTGATATGTTGTAGTCTTATGTGTCTTAACTAAAAAAAAAAAAAAAAAAGAATTGAAGTTATTGGATATTTATAGTCCAAGATATAGCCAGTTTAGCCTGTGCTACCAAGGTGAATTCTTTTTAGTGAGCAGTAACTTGAACAGTAACAATCCCTATAAATAGGCTACCACATTCATTTATGCCCCATTTTTGCTTTCTTCCTTCTCAATTTCTCCATCTTAAAACCTATAATTCTCTACTCATTCTTCTAAGTTATTAATACCATAACTAATGCTTCATTTTGGGAAGAAAATACTATGAGAAGTCCATTAAATCTTCCAAAAGATCAAGATTTCTCCAAAATCATCTCTTGAAGAGAAAGAGGTATTTTTTCTAGAACTCCATTTTTGTTCTGATTTGAGGTCACGGGTTGTTATAATATTTATATTTGAATCATAGGGAGTATGTATGTAATACCTTCTATCTGTATTGCTAGTGTTTTGTACTTTGATTGATTGTTTTTGAATGAATTTGTTTGAGTTGATAAATTCTGATTTTTTGTTCTATTTTGTTTTATTTCCTGCTAGTTCAGTCTGATAGAATGTGATTTGTTAAGTATAGATGGATCATGGAGAGAATTTCATATGTTAAGTTATGTTTGGTTAAATTTTAGTTAAGTTAGGTTGGAGAGAAGTTGAGTATTACCTCATAACCTTCTTTCACGGGTATGAAGCATATCTTCATGGGCGTTAATCAGTCTTCACAAGCGGAACCATATGTTCACTAGTGTGCAAAAAGTTCATGTTTGAATTTAGTATTTTCATAAAATTGCTTTCACGGGCGTGAAAATCATTTTCACAGGCATGAATCCTTCTTTCACAGGCGTGAAGCGCTAGGTTCTATATATATCAGCTCATTTGTCAACTATCCGAAAATTAAACCATTTTCTCTCTTCTTTATTTCTCAACCACCAAACCCTAAATCTATCCCATCAGTGATTCTAAGACATTAATACCTACATTAATGCTCCATTTTGAAAGGGAAATACTTTGACAAATATATTGAATCATTTCAAGTCAAGATTTCTTCAAAATCTCCATATGAGGAGAAAATGGTATTTTCTTCATATCTCAATTTCTATTATGATTTGAGGTTATAGGTTTTTAGAATAGTTGTGCATGAGTTATGGGGATATATTAAATGCATTAATGGCTATAAATTTTGGTTGTTGAAAGAATTAGGGTAAATGGTGAATAGTAATATGAATAGTGCCAATTCTACTATTCTTCCATGACTTTCTTAAGGAATGGTCAAATTAAGTTTAAGAACTATCTAAGTAAGATTTAGAAAGTCTTTAATTGCAACAATTTGTTATAGATAATATTGGGTAAGGAAAACCCTAAATTTATCAATTTATTGAAATGTGTTAAGCTTGGAACTTTAAGTGCATTCAAGTATATTTGGAGTTTGATAGAAGGTTTTGAGCTTTGGCCATATTTATCAAAATCGGACCGAACCAAAAAATTGAGAACCAAACCTAAAATGGTTTGGTCAGCCCCATTTACCAGTCCCCAAAAAATCAGTTAAAAAATTGATGAACTGACCGATTAACCGGTCTAACCGAACTGATTTTTTTGATTTGGGCAGGTCAGTTTTTGTATTTTTTTTTTTTTTTTTATTTTTGATCAAAACGATATTTTTTTTTTATCAAGCAAAAAGGTCGCCGTTTTGAGTTAAAAGAAATTAAGAGAATTTCAGTAGTTTCGTTTCAATTTTACCTAACACCAAGACCTACCTGACAATAAAATCATAACCCTATTGCATGTTACCCTATTTGCATGAGTAAATGTTTGAGCAAGTGAATGTTCATAGCTTATTATATATATAACTTTTGACTTAATGTGATTAGATTGACACCATAAAAAATATGGCCTTATATAAATTCTAGATTTAGCCATAATTGTATTATATTTATTTTCATCATACATATAATAAATGTCAAATTATATATACAAATATATGTATACCAGTTTTTCTCGGTTTATCGGTTTGTTCCCGGTCGAACCTCTGACTCTATTAGTCAAGTCACTGGTGAACATAGTCCTATGACTTCTGAATACGAAGTTATGACTTCTGAACTCTGAACTCCTTATTTTATAATTCGATTTCTAATTCTATTTCTAAATATTGGTATATATATTCTGACCTTTGTATTATGAAATTCGTTTGTGATATATGTATATAAAAATAGCATTCGAACCTTTGATCTAATTCTGAACCTCAGGTATGGCATATGTATAATTCATTAAGTTAAAGACTCACTCTCCTTCTATTGTAATTTTTAGGTGCTAGAGTAGTCGTCCAGAGATCGAGGATAGAGCTTCTTGATTTCTTTCTCTAATAAGCTATTTGAAAGTATAGACTCTATTTATTTTGAATACATTTATTTGTTAATGGTTGAGATGTAATTCTTTTAGAGCTCTATAACATTTGAATGATTATAATATTCTTTTGGGTTATCACTTGTTCATCTTGGATAGAGGACCTTATTTGCCTTTGATCTAGGGTGAACAAGTTGATTATATTTTGGGTAATATATCATAAGTTTATGATGATGTTTATGATTGTGGATTGTGGATGGAAATATATATTGTTTATTATTGCCACAGGTTATATTGGTATGCTCTATAGATTTTTGATGGCTTTAAGCCTACCCATACTCTAGGACCATCACATTCTAATTTTGGGGTGTGATAAAAAGGGTATCAGAGCTTAGGTTAAAGTTATAGTTGATCTGTGGCAATGAGTGTCTGATTAGGGAAATTATAGAACACAGAAATTTTGTCTTGTCAATGTTCTATTATCGTTTATTGTGAATCTATGTTTCTGTCTAATCTAAATCTAAATTATTTGTTTTGTTTTCAATTTTGATATGTCTCCTAGACGCGGTCGTGGTAGTGGCAGAGGACGTGGTAGTCCTAAGAGAGATGTTTCTTTTGAGTATGGTTTTATTGGCCGAATAGGGGATAATGAGGTTCCTATAACACCTATTTTGGATATGGCCCAGAGATTTGAGTGGTTGGAGCGTAATTATGAGATGATAGCTGAGTATATTATCTAGTAGAGGCAATAGGCTCCTTTGGTATAGGAGGCTCCGGCTCCGCCACTACCTACAACTCCGGTAGCTCCTCTGGTTGCTCCTCCTCAGCCACTTTTGGTTTCACAACTTGAGGAAGTATCTTTTGATAAATTTTTGAAGCTCAAGCCCGCTAAGTATAAGGGTGAGGTAGACCCTACTGAATTCTTATAGGAAATGGATGACAAGGCACAAATTTTGAGAGTTCCTGATATAAGAGTTGTGGAGTTTGCGGGTCACCTTATAAAGGGTGATGCCCATGACTAGTTCAAGAGGACTATTTTTGGTTTATATCTTAATGATGGGGAGATTACTTGGGCTCATTTTAGAGAGCTAGTGATGAAGGAATTTCTTCAGAAATTAGTTAGAGAGGTGAGAGCCTTGGACTTTGAAAGGCTTGTACAAACTCCCGAATGTCTGTGTCTGAGTATGCTAAGAGGTTTAACAATTTGAGTAATTTTGCTCTTGCTTTAGTGCTTGATGAGGCGACATGCAGTCATCGATTTAGGAGGGGATTATTGACCCTGATATTCAAGATTGTGTCAATACATGAGTTTGATTCCTTTTCCACCCTAGTGGATAAGGAAAAGTTATTGAGAACCGAGAGATGGAAGCAAAGTCTATTAGGGAACTGACGAAAAAGGCAAAGATTGGAGGTTCATCCAAATCAGGTAGAGAGGAGAGTGGAGTGAAGAGTATGGGCATTTCTCTTTATACTACACCTGTTAGTTATGTAGGTCAGTCAGGCCGATCTCAGTATAGACAGGGTACTTCAAGGCATACTACACAAATGAGTTATGGTTCTGGTAGTTTGGCATCTATTAAAGGTTTAGCTCATCTTTGTCCTACGTGTGGGAAGAAACATTTCGGCCAGTGTTATAGGGAGACTGATGTGTGTTTCAGATGTAGTCAGCTGGGCCACTTTATTAAGGATTGCCCCCAGGCATTATATTCTGACATACCTCAGGCTTCCTAATCCACAGTTCATATGGATAGGGGAGGAGGCGGTACTCAGTATGGTAGAGGGGGTGTACCTAGAGGTCAGGATATGGATAGAGGTTCTGGTCAGATAGTAGGGCAGACATCAAGGCAGGCACCTGTTGGCAGAGGCAGGGGAGAGTTTTTTACATTGAACCAGCATGAGGCTCAGGCCTCAAACACAGTCATGACAGGTATTATCCCTATTCAAGCTTTAAATGCATGAATTTTATTTGATTCTACTGCCACACATTCTTTTGTTTTTTCATGTGTTGCAAGGAAATTATATGTGGCATGTAAACTTATAGATTCTGCATTGGTTGTGTCAACTCCTTTAGTGGAGGAGATAGAGGTGAATAAGGTTTATCCTTCTTGTTTAGTGAACCTTAATGGAAAGAATTTGGAGGTAGATTTGGTTGAGCTATCAATGTTGGAGTTAGATGTGATCTTGGGCATGGATTGGTTGTCCAAGTATTTTATTGTCATTGGTTATAACAGGAAGAAGATTGTGTTCAAGCCATCTTCGGGTAAAGAGTTTGAGTTACAAAGGGAAAGGAGTGAGGCTCCTTATAATATGATATCCACTATTGAGGTGAGAAGATTGTTAAAGAAAGGATGTCAAGGGTATTTGGCATATGTCCGAGACGCGAAAAAAGGAGTGAAGAGCATTAATCAAATTCTTGTTGTGCATGAGTTTATGGATGTATTTCTAGAGGAATTGCCTGGTTTACCACTACGTAGAGAGATTGAGTTCAACATTAAAGTACTCCTAGGTACTAATTCGATATCGATACCTTCATATCGTATGACCCCAATTGAATTAAAGGAATTGAAGTTGCAACTGTAAGACTTATTGGATAAAGGCCTAGTAGTTCACCTTGGGGTTCTGCAATGTTGTTTGTTAAGAAGAAAGAAGGATTTATAAGATTATATATCGATTACTGACAACTCAATAAAGTCACTATTTGAAATAAGTATGCACGTCCTCGAATTGATGACTTGTTTGATTAGTTGCAAAGAGCGAGTCATTTCTCTTAGATTGAATTGAGATCAGGTTATCATCAATTGATGATCAAAAGGGAGGATGTGCTTAAAACTGCTATTGGAACCAGGTACGATCGCTATTAGTTTCAGGTTCTACCATTTGGGTTAACAAATGCACCAGCTTTTTATGGATTTGATGAACAAGGTCTTCAAACCGTTCTTAGATAAGTTTTTGATTGTGTTCATTGAAGACATATTGATATACTTTAAGAGTAAGGAAGAGCATGAAGAGCATCTGCGTATGGTTCTACACGCTTTAAGAGAACATCAACTTTATGTTAAGTTTTCTAAGTGTGAATTCTGGATTGATAGAGTTGGCTTTCTAGGGCATGTGATTAATAGAGAAAGGATTTCTGTAGATCCAAAGAAAGTTTATGTGATTTTGGATTGGCCAAGACCCACCAATGTGATAGAAGTTAGGAGTTTCATGGGTCTAGCAGGCTATTATCGAAGATTTGTTAAGGATTTTTCTAAGATAGCTGCTCCTTTGAGTAAGCTCACTCAGAAGCATGTGAATTTTCAGTGGTCCGATGATTGTAAGGATAGTTTTCATAAGTTAAAGACTTGTTTAACTACTGTTATGATTCTGGCACTACCTTCTAGTGAGGGTGGTTTTGTGGTTTATTATGATGCTTCGAGAGTGGGAATCGATTGTGTTTTAATGCAGAATGGAAGGATAATAGCTTATGCTTCTTGACAATTGAGGAAACATGAGTTGAACTACCCAACCCATGATTTGGAGATGGTGGCAATAGTGTTTGCTTTGAAGATTTGGAGGCAAAAAGTGTGAGATTTATACTGATCACAAGAGTTTGAAGTATATCATTCAACAGAAATATTTGAACCTTAGGCCAAGGGGATGGATGAATTTGCTTAAGGATTACGATTATGAGATTTTATATCAACCGAGTAAGGCTAATGTTGTAGCCGATGCCTTGAGTCGAAAATTGTTAGGGAGCTTAGCTCACATTCAGGTGTGTAGGCAACCATTGATTAAAGAATTTTAGAGTTTGCACGATTTGGGCATTTAGTTCAACTTGTCTGATACTGGAGTGTTGTTGGATTATTTCCGAGTTAAATCATTATTGGTTGATTATTTTAAGGAAGCTCAATATAGAGATCCTCATTTGCTTAAGTTAAAAAGCAAAATGGAATCAAGAAAAGCTCTGGTATTCACCGTTAGAGATGGTGTATTGTAACACCTCAGCCTAACCTGAACTTATCCTATATAGAGATTTTCGGGGGGAGATTTTTGATTTCTTTATATTGTGATGTTAATATGTATTTATGCATGTTATTGGTATTTATGCATGTTATTTGAATTAGTTTTAGGCATAGGAATAGTCCAGAGGCTGCTAGGACTTAATCGGTAAATTTTGAGTTTTTGGTGAACTGGGGGCAAAATGGTCATTTTTCGCCCGTCGGAATTTTATGGATTTAATAT
>CANXYC010931292.1:0-67377 GCA_948193065.1 Aleurites moluccanus | reverse complement strand
CCGCCACTGTAAATCAGAAGAGAGCAACATGTGTGACCTTCTCAGGATCAATACTGATAGGGGTGTTATGCTGGCTGATGGCCAGTCCAGGTTCTCTATCAATGGAAAGCCCATTCACCACTTTCTTGGCACCTCCACATTTAGTGAATACACTGTTGTTCATGTTGGTTGTGTTGCCAAGATCAACCCTGATGCTCCTCTTGACAAAGTTTGTGTTCTTAGTTGTGGAATATCAACAGGTTTTGACCGAAACTTGTCACAATGTCGATAACAATAATACCAAATGCTGCATTCATTTTATCATATTTTTGTTGATGTATTGGGCCTGTGTCGGTGAAGGTCTTGGTGCCACTTTGAATGTTGCAAAACCGAAAAAGGGTCAATCTGTTGCAATTTTTGGATTAGGTGCCGTTGGCCTTGCTGTAAGTTGTTCTTGTTGCTTCTGCATTTATAGCAACCATAAAAGTTTCTTGAGGGAACTAATGCTCCATTTCTTTCTAATTTTTAGGCTGCAGAAGGGGCAAGGATGTCTGGAGCTTCGAGGGTCATTGGTGTTGATTTGAATACCAGCCGATTTGAAGAAGGTAGGATATAATTATATAATTAAAACCTAGGATACATGCCTTGCTTGATATCTTGAATTCAGCAGGACTTCATTGATGATGGTTCTTGAATGTCTTCTTGCAGCCAAGAAGTTTGGTGTTACTGAGTTTGTGAATCCAAAAGATTATGACAAGCCTGTTCAACAGGTGGGTTCTGATACAATCTTTTCATATTGTGTGCTCAGCTGATCACAACCTTGGTTTATTTTGGCATTTTAACAATTACTAAATTGTTTTGTTGGGATAAATTTCCTGTTTCATGAACAATGTACAATCAATTGCTAACTTTCTTTCCTGTCCAATGGAATCCAAATGCTTACATTTTTTTTTTTTTTTATGTAAAACCTTATGTAAATGTTGCAAATACTTATTCGGTAAATGTAATGTCTTTTTATTTAAAAAAAAAAAAATGTAAGCCATTGATATTCCAGTTAGTTTGAGGGTTGATGCTTAGTTGAGGTTGATATGAATTTTTATCAGGTAATTGCTGAGATGACTGATGGAGGAGTTGATCGGAGCGTTGAATGCACTGGAAGCATCCAAGCAATGGTCTCAGCATTTGAATGTGTTCATGATGTAATATTTTCCCCTGATTCATTGCAGTATAATACTCTTTCCAAAGAAAAAACATGATAAGTCTGAACAAATTATTTTTGCCTGTCAGGGTTGGGGTGTTGCTGTACTTGTTGGAGTTCCTAACAAGGATGATGCATTCAAAACTCATCCTATGAATCTGTTGAATGAGAGAACTCTCAAAGGAACCTTCTTTGGCAATTACAAGCCTCGCAGTGATCTTCCTTCTGTTGTTGAAATGTACATGAATAAGGTAACTTCATGCCATGAATAATGTACATGAATGAAACAAATTCATTTCCACTATGGTTTTGTATAAATTGTAAATTTTACTGTCTGTTGTTTTGCAGGAGCTAGAAGTGGAGAAATTCATCACTCACTCTGTTTCTTTCTCAGAGATTAACAAAGCATTTGAATTCATGTTGAAAGGAGAGTCTCTGAGGTGCATTATTAGCATGGAGCACTAGAGAACTACATGATCATCTTTTTAAAGCTTGTGAAGAGATGAATAAGTAGTTTTTGCTGCGTAGTTTGTGGCTTTGACCTTATGGAAAAAAAGATTTATTTTTTAAATAAATATGTGTGGATAAGTTTATGCATTTTACTTTACTTCTTGGTTGTTCTGTTCCTGGCTTTTCTTTTCCAAATTTTTTGGTTTATTCAAATATATCAATAGGCAGTTCTGAATTTGCAGTTGTTAATAGTTTATTTTCTTGTGTGGATAGATGAAACAGAGTTCTGCTTTGAACCCAGAGTTCCATGGAACATCTCATTTAACCTCTAAGAAGTGTTGTTACCAAAGTTTGAAATACCCCATGAATTGGCAATTAAATGAACGAAAAGGGTGCCAAAATTAGCTAAAAATAAACATTTTATTATGCCAGACTTTTAACCTTTGATCTGATGGTCTACAGACCATACTTGCAGCAAAGCATAACAGTGGAAACATTATGCAAAAGCAGAGCCCAAAACAGAGGAAGCATAATGCAGCAACCACATAAAAACAGCAGAAAGCATAATTGCAATTAAAATAATCAAAACCCAAAAACCAATACCACTGAAGCCAAAAACCGAAGACAATGCAGCTTAATTAATATTTCAAGAGTCTAGCTTCGTGCTAAGAAGTAAAATTCTTTTGAGAGAGGATCTCGTCAATTAGGTGTGCGATTCATAAAAAATAAATTTCATAAAAAATAAATATGATATCTCACAAAAAATTCATCATTTCCGTTAACATTAATTATTAACATTGTGGCTCCTATAAAAATAATCTAACAAAATGAAACCCTTCAAAAAAAAATTAATATTACAAGAACAGGGAAATCAGGCTACCTTAGCAGCATTTTTGTTCCCTTTCTTACATCATCATATCCTCAAGAAATGATACTTCTACATTGATTTATACATCTTGCTAATACTCTCATTAACAAACACTAATTTATGAGATTTAATTTTTACAGTACGTTGCAGTACTCTTTAATAACACCATCAAATTATAGAATCACACGTATCTTTTATTTGTCACTCTTATCATTTTCTGGCTTTTCTGAGACTTTAATGTAATGCCCATTTCCAAATCCTAACATTGGAGTTCTAACAATTTCTCCTACCTTCACATTACTCCTCCTGAAAGCCATTAAACTTGTAGCATTAGTTCCCTAATGCCATAGCACAGGTGAAATGAATTCAAGATATATTTATAAATTTACCTGTATTTAGTTACAAAAACATGAAGAAACACTGCCACCAACACTTTACTGAACTCAGCTCCCCCGCAAGACCTCATTCCCCCACCAAATGGAATGAAATTTTTGGCACGAACATTTGGTCCCATATCCTGTTTATTTATTTTTAAGTTTTTGAATTAGAAAAGTTGAATTTTTTTTTTCATGTTAATTATATGGATACTTCAATTTTGAGTTGCTACCTTCCATCGCCATGGATTGAATGCAAGAGGGTCTTCATATGTATCTTGATTCAAGTGAAGAGAAGATGGAACAATCATAATTGTCCACCCTTTTGGAATAGTATATCCTGTCAAATTTGCAGTGGTTAGAATATGATGTAATTAGTTAAGAATGGAACTTAATTACATACGAATTAATATAAACAAGAAATACCATTTATGTCAATATCTTCAATTGTTCTTCTTAAGATCCCTACAGAACCACTCATACGAAGTGCTTCATTGATAACCTGAAAATCCAATGTAAGAGTCAAGAATATAATCAAATAAATTAGAAATAAAAATATGTTAGAAATATGCAAAGAAATAGCTCATTTCTTGAAGACTCACATGCATTGTAAAAGTCATTAATTTATATTCCTTCCATGTTATACCAGTTTCCTTATTATCCCTGCTACGAATGATCTCTTAATTTTCCCTCTGAATAGGATCATATATACATGCACAAGCTCAATCAGAAAATAAAGTCCAAAAAGATCTTCAAACAAAAACATGGAAAAGGGTATGTGTACTTGAATGGTAGAAATAAGCTATTAGTGGCTAACGGTCAACAATTAAATATTGACTGCTGGCAATTTACAGTTAAAAATGTCAAAATTTGATAAATAAAAATCATAGCTTTTAACATTTTAATAAGAATTTTGAAGTGCTAATTATTGGATTTTTCAAAATACCATTTTAACAGCTATATTTACTGAACACCTCAAATCAATAGTTGAAAATTCAAACACCAAACGTCAGCTCCCAACAGCTTATCCGAATATGCCCCTAAAAAATTATTTTGGTTGCTTCATTCAAGCATATACTTACCACAAGTTCTTGCAAGACCAGAGGATGCTCAGTCAATAGCTTAATGGCCAAAGTTAGAGTAGAAGGCATAGTCTCAGAGGTTGCAAGTAGAAGTGCAAAAATAACAAAAGCAATAAGGTCATCATTCAATAAATTTTGAGCTTTCATGTCTTCCATTAGGCGACTAAGGAAATCTTCTCTACTTGTTCCAGGAAATGCTTTTCGCTCCTCCGTTGTTTCCTTTATTGTCTTCAGGATTGTCTTTTGATTCTGAAGATGGAATAAATTAATTTAGCAAGAAATTAATGAAAAATGGAATATGTTCAAGATTTAAAGGGTATATTACCCTATGAATTAAGTACCTGCATGCACTTGTGAAAGGCAGTGCCAGGAATATTTAGATGAAAAGAAAATAGGCCTTGTATGAAACTTGCAAATGTTTCACTTAGACTTTCCCCCTTTTTCTCAGTATCATAACTAAACAACAGCTTTGAAGTAAAATCCAATATAATCTGAAATGTAAAAAAAAAAAATTCAATTGAAAAATCAGCAGGGCTTAAAATCATAGAAAATTTATTATATATGAACAGAAAAGTCACTCAAATACATATTTTACTTATGTGTACAAATTCATTTATTTCAATAAATTGAGTGATATATTGTATTTAACCCGACACCATTTTCTCATTTAAGATTTTGAATGCTTGAAGAAAAGAAAAAAAAAATGATTTTGACTGGGTTCCAACCTGAGATCTCATAACTTTGAAAAAGCCTCTATTATCATTAAATAAATGACTCAGTAGTAAAGACAGTTAAGCCAAATTTAGAGGTTTTTAAGCATAATTAAGCAATAACGATAACAAATTTTCATCTATCATTTGATTAATATTTAAATAGTCAAGTGATGCAAAATGTTAGATTTTTTTTAAAAAAAAGGCAATTTCATATTATGACAAGCGTATTTGACTTCCACAGAGTCTTGCAATGTCCAAGCATGCAAGGCATAATTGACCTTTTCTTCCAATTGTGGGAGGAGCTTTCCCTTAAGCCTTTCAGGTCCAAAATGCTCTGAAATTAATTTCTTGAGGTGCTTGTGAATGTATCCAATAAAACCCTCTTTAAGAGGAACCATTTTGACCAAGAAGTTCAGCAAATGAATCCAAATGCCATAACTCTACCAATTTCCCTTCTTGTTGAAGTATGAAATAATAGAAATCAGCATCTGATGATACCACAACTGGTCGACCTGCCAAGCTTGTTTTGAACATTGGCCCATATCTACACTTACATTATATAAACAAGGCAATTAATTAAACACGTAAATTAATTAGTAAAAAACAGAGTTTGTAATTAATTATAATATATACATATATACATGTACTCATTATAGTCACACTATATATAACAAATTGTTCCTTTTTACAGCAGGGTAAAATCTACATACTATTAAAAGATAAAATCTTAATACTAAGAAAAATTAGCAGTAATACCATTGGATATATAAAATTTCATTATCAAAAGTTTTTAATAACATTATTATAAATATTTAGTAGTGCATATTTTTTTTTATGTAAACATCTGATAACATAATTAACATGTTATTATAAGATTGTTGCTTTTAATTATTATTTTTAACAATAATTATCGAATAATATTAATAATTATTTTAATATTTATTATAGCGTCATAAGTTGTTAATACACATAAACACAAAATATTTATATGATATAAAATAAATAAATTATAATATGACTGCTTTTAGAAAAATTAGTATATACCATGCTTGTGTCATATATGATATTAGAAAAATGTACGACACCAACACAAATGTATAATTAGAGTGTATCATACATCGTAACAACTTGATATACAGCATTGTTCATGTAAAGACAAGCATGCTTGTGCATACCAATTTTTATGATTAGAAAAGAGAATGAGTTTAGGTAGAGACTTTCAAGATATGGAATATATAGGGTTTTGAAGCTTACTTCTTTTTTCTATTCTTGAGTAAAGGAGGCATGTCTAAAGACTTGCTAGGAATGAAAAATTGAATAGTCTCTCCAATGAGTGGGAAGCCCATAGAACCAGGAGGGAGGATTCCTCCATTTATAAATCCAATAAGCAATGTATACCATAGCAAAAGCAGCAACAAAAAATACCCATAGGCCACATTGTAGTAACCAAATGGAAATATTGGAAAATAGAGAATTAGTTGCTATCAAATGAAGATATGGTGAACTCCAATATATATACATATCCATCATATATAATACATAAAAAGATGATCAAAATAATATTAAAGAGAAGAAGTCAAATGGGAAATGAATTAATAATGATAATAATAATAAAGAAGAAGAAGAAGAAGATATGCATCATATTATGAGCAGCCAACTGCCCAACATCAGATATCAAATTAATTTTTTGTTAGATAATTCAGAGAAGGTAGGGAGTATAGAGATTACTTCATTGGCATCACGTTCTCAAGTAGCAGAATCTATAATAAAAGCTTATATACGACTTTGTTACCTCAGTAAATTGAGTTTCATACTCATCAATTCATGCATGCATATGGGCAATTATTATTATTATTATTATTAAAAATATAACTAAATTTTTAAAAAAATTAAATATATGTAATATTTATTAAAATTTTTAAATTTTTAGACCTCCACGTCCCTACAAAAATCTACCTTTGCATATATATTACAATTAAATTTGTGTTTACATGTTATTAATTAAGTGAAAGTACAAATAGCAGGATATATAAAATAAAATATCACCTGCTCGTATTCGAATCTTCAAATTTTGATTAGATCAAATTTTTTTGAATCAATATCAGCTACGAAATATAAACGAAAATTAATCTTATATTTTTGTGATATAAAGATATGCGATGAATTAAAAAAAAAACACATGCTCACCTTGCAAAATAATAAAAAGTCAATAGAGTTGAGGTGCTAAATATATGAAGGAAGAAGAACTTGATTTAAGATACATAACAAATACGAGTGCAAATTCAATTTAAGAATTTAAGTCCATGAGAAGTAAGATCATGCAAATATATATAACTCTTTTATATAATGTGAGATATTTTCTTTATAAACATGTCATAGTATTATGATTACACAGTAAAAAGATTCAAACTGCTTTAATACTTTTGTCAATTTGATATTTAATTATAACAATAGGTTAAAAGTTCAAACTCGATAATATTTATTCTTAATTTATACCTGAAAAAAAAATTTAAATGACCAATCAGATTAATTACATTATAACTATTTTCATTAATACATGCCAAAAGGTTCAGAACCCATCTCACACATTTCTCCTATATATAGCTAACTCTATAAATAAGTAGTTGTTTCAACTCTTTCAACTCTCAAGCATGATCTCTTTAATCACTGGAAAATTATGATAATCATAATCGTTTCTACACATTTATCCTTTTTCCTGAATCACAAACAAATCCTATAAAAAGCATAATCTACATGAATGTCCATGTTTAATTTATAACACCATCTACATCCTTCTCATCAACGTATTCACATTCTCGATTTGAGATTATGAATCCACAATTATTTATACACATTCTTCTTTCACGAATAAACTAAAAAAAGGAACAATCTATACGAATTTACACAAACATACATTTTCTTCTCATCCACGTATCCACTTCTCATCAATGTGTCTACTCCCTCGTCCTGCACATCAACGTGATCAATGTAGTCCATTTATACATGAGTGATATAAAGAAAGATGATATTTTATGGATGTAAAAAAAAATTAATTGATAAAGCACTTTGTTAATTTTCTCTATAATTATTATATAGTAATTAAGATAAATAAATAATCTTAGAAGAAATTTTGTAAATTTCTATTTATTATATTCCTAATGGAATAGAAATTAATTCATATATGTAGATCCAACAAGACCTACTGCTAATGTATAGACCAAGTCAGCCTTCTACATTGACCGAATCACTCGCTTTGGCATTTCCTCTTTGAGCAATTAATGCTCTATCCATATTTATTTATTGTTAGGAAATATATATATATCCGTTTGGGAATATTTTGGCTTTTTTTTTTTTTTAATTTGTATAAACATGCCTAAATCATTATAAAATGACTGAACTCAGAATTAGTTAATACTACAACTGGTCTACTACCAACTCAGCTTGTTTTGAAAATCCACCCCTATCTACGTAATCAAAATATAAAAACAATAAACAAAAAAAAAAGGCCCATATCTCGCTTCTCAATCCTATTGGTAAATAAATATGAATTGCATATTTAATGTGAGTATAAATACATTTTTAATTAATTATATTATATTTTTAATTAATTATATATATATATATATATATATATATATATATATATATATATATTATGGGAGATTTATTATAAAATATCTGTATTTTATTATATTATATTAAAAAATATTTTATATTTTTAAAATTATATTATAAAATTTTTACATTTTAATTTTAGAGTCATTTCGTCCGATTTTTCCTTAAATCAAACCTCAAAAATCTAAATTTTGACTAAAATTTTTATTTTAATATTCAAAATATTCTATCTTCCTCTCTCTCTTCTTCCTCCAACTTACCAAAACTAAAACCAGGTTTCATTTCCCTATTTATCCACCTCCTACCCCCAACTTCCCCTCTTAATTTCTTCTTCTTTCTTTCCATTTTTCATATATCTTTCTCTCTCCCTCATGAAGGATGATGCCCAATTTGAAAGACAGGAAGAAGAAGAAGAATTGGTGATATATTGGCGAGAAGATTGCAGTTTGTCTGCTTCCGTCAAACTCTAACTTCACTCTCCTCTTTACACTGGTCTCTCTCCTCTCCAGTCTTCCCAACTTCACCTCATCTCCCTAAAAATCTCATTTCTCCCTCGACGTCCATACGATCTCTGGCCTTTTCCTTCTTCCAATTGCGGCCATTCACGGGATCGCAAATGTCTCTCTCCTCCTCGGAAAACAAAGAGTATAAAGTGTACAAGGAGGAAGACGAGATCACCGAGGACATGGTGCTTTTCGAGGGTTGTGATTTCAATCACTGGCTGATTAGCGTAGATTTCTCAAAAGATCTGAAGTCCACACCTGATGATGTGGAGAGTGTTTGTTTCGAATTTTTGGACCGCTTAGATAAGAAGAAACAGAAGTAGAAATCCAAGTAGTTTATGGACGAGTTGGGTCGGAACCCATTTGGCCTTCTGAGAGCAGCTTATTTTGGGTCTTTATCGGCCATAATCCAATGGAAAATAGCCAAACGAATCAAACTCATTCCTAAAGAAATGACCGACAGCCTTTTTAGGTCAAATTTCAACATTTAAACCTCCGTTTTGACAATTTTATATTTTTTTATCTATTTTTGGCAGCTTTTGTTTCTTTATTTAATTTAGGTAGGAAAATCTGATAGTGCGTTTTTTTAAGACAGTTATTATGTAATATTTTTATTTCTATTATGATGTATATTACCAAATATATAACATAATAGAAATAAAAATATTACATAATAACTGCCTTAAAAAAACGCACCATCAGATTTTTTTACCTAAATTAAATAAGGAAACAAAAACTGTCAAAAATAGATAAAAAAATATAAAACTGTCAAAATGGAGGCTTAAATATTAAAATTTGACCTAAAAAGACTGTCATCGCTTTAGGAATGAGTTTGATTCGTTTGGCTATTTCCCATTGAATTATAGTCGATAAAGACCCAAAATAAACTGCTCTCAGAAGGCCAAACGGATCCCGACTCAACTGGCCCATAAACTACTTGGGCTTCTGCTTCTGTTTCTTTTTATCTAAACGGTTTAAGAATTCGAAACAAACAATCTCCACATCAGTGAAGAGTTTAAACGATGACCGATAATTTTTTTAGGTCAAATTTTAATATTTAGGTCTCTATTTTGACAGTTTTATATTTTTTTTATTTATTTTTGGCAGTTTTTGTTCCTTATTTAATTTAGTTAGAAAAATCTGTTAGTGTATTTTGTTAAAACAGTTATTATGTAATATTTTTATTTTCATTATGATGTACATTTGGCGATTTATTTTCTTTTCAAAATAACTTATCAAATCAGTTTCGTAGGGTTTTTTTAAATTTATTCTTTATAAATAGTTTATAAAATTTTAGGATTTATAAATTTTTTGATTAATAAAATATTTAATTTTTTATTTTTAAGTTTTACATTTTTATTTCAACGCTTATGTGTTGCATCACCTGAAGAGGGATGGTTGCCACTTAATGTGTATATCTGTGCTGAGGGATTCATAATCATGTATTTTTTTATTTTTTTGTATTTGTTTTGAAAATGGAGGCACTTGAAATCAAACCCAGTAGAATCAAAGCGTGTAACAAGTGCATGGAAAATTGAGCTCTAGAAGTTCGATACTGAGGAGCCCTCCTGGGCGAGAAATTTTTTCTGTAGATTTCAGTTTTCTTAATCTCTAGATACGAAAAAAAAATAATTTATATTATATATTATTAAATTTTTTGGTGGTTAGTGTGGTGTGGTGTGGGTTGGTTTTAATGTGATTAAATTAATGATATTTAAATAAAAATAAAAATAAAAATAGGAAGTATTATAAATTTTTTATATAAATTTAATGAAATTTTAATAAAAAACTCAAATTGAATGAAATTAAAATATAGAAATTTTATAATATAATTTAAAAATATAAATTTTTTTTAATATAATATAATAAATATCTCTATTATTATTTTTAAAAATATTGACGATTAAATCTGTCCACCGAAATTATTTTTGAAATATATTATAAATTCTTCTTATATTAAACCCGTTACCATTCCTAACAAGAATCTGGCAGAACAATAAGTGCCTAGATTTCTATTTTTTTGAGGGAAATTATGATTATCATTATTGATTAAGTGCATAAACTGGCTAAGTTGTTGTAGCAAAATCATGAATTGTTCAACCTACAGTCCACCAGATTTTTTACTAAATTTAGGCGCTGCTTTACATTAATTTATTATTATTATTAAAAATTACACACATTCTCCTATGACAGTTGAGTCATTATAGTGATAATTGTCATTAAAATTGAGGGGGAAATTTTCTTGAAATCTTAATGCTAGTAATAAGCTAATTAAAGTTAGATATATATTATTTTTTATTTGCTAATTTTTATTTTATTATTAATTTAAAATATTAATATTTAATTTATAATATTATAATTAAAAAAAAAACTAAAATTCTATAAAATTCAATGAATAAAAATTGAGGTTTAAATCTGATAAACTCATTCCCTTCTCTTGAATTTCCATGTAAAAAAAAGGAATTAATGATCTAAGTATCATTTATCAAATTAGAAACACTGTTTCGATATTACCAAAGAAATGTGCTTTCATTATTGAATGAGTCATGACATGAGTATCACAAACATTGCACTATTTTATTATATTTTTTTAAGAACCCACAGCTTTTTACCTTCCACCTCCCTCTCAAAACTACTGCACCCCTTGTTTTTATTATTTTTCAATATGACCTTCTTACCCTTCTTGTTTTAATTTTCATATTATAATATTTATTTTCATCTTCATTATTAACAATTATTTATTCAATATTCTTGATACTATAACATTAAAAAATATTTTTTTTATTAATTTTCTAATTCAAATACATGTAATCAACTCTTTATTAGATTAAATAAATGAATTAAAAATTAATATATGTGATAAGATATCAAATTACTATAATATTGCAAAATTAATATATTAATAATGTTAAAAGTGTTTTTAAAATTTAAATATAAAATTTTAAATTTGAATGTCGATTAAAAAATTAAATAATAAAATATAATTTTATTAATAAAAATGGCACTACGTAATTAGGAGCAGAATAAAGGTTATATGGTTAGTTACTTTTCCCTGTATATATATAAAACGAGCCCTCTTATTCCACAGCAACTCTACTTGATACTCCACTAGAAACACCAACTGCTACTACAATGCAAGTCTTGCACCACCTCAAAACCCACCAATTTACATGGATCTCAAACTCAAACCCGCACCACCATCGGAACCGTCTATCACCAGCATTCTCCTCCGTCAAAATCCACCTTCAACCACCCATGATCACCGCCGTGGCTGCTTCTCCACAACAACAATCAAAGCATCAAAAGACCCACACAATGCCACCAGAGAAAATAGAAATATTTAGATCCTTAGAGAATTGGGCCACACAAGATGTACTACCACTTCTAAAACCAGTAGAAAAGTGCTGGCAACCACAGAACTTGCTGCCCCGACTCCACGATACCATTTCAAGATTTCACTGATCAAGTGCGGGCCCTACGTGATCGGACGGCTAAGCTGCCTGATGACTATTTTGCGGTGTTAGTCGGTGATATGATTACTGAGGATGCGTTGCCTACATATCAGACCATGATTAATACGTTGGACGGGATTAGAGATGAGACGGGGGTTAGCCAGAACCCATGGGCTTTGTGGTCTCGGGCCTGGACTGCTGAGGAGAACCGCCATGGAGATTTGCTAAGGTCTTACTTGTATTTTTCGGGTCGAGTTGATATGTTGATGATTGAGCGGACCGTCCAGCATTTGACTGGTGCTGGCATGGTAATCTTTTTATATAAAATTCATGAAAATTTTAGTTTAATTTTTTATTGTTTAAAAATTAGTAATTTAATTTTTTTATATTGTCATAAATCAATAATATAAAATATAACAATACATGCAGGATCCAGGAAGCAGAGAACAACCCGTACTTGGGGTTCGTGTACACGTCATTTCAAGAGCGAGCCACATTTATATCACACGGCAATACGGCGCGTTTAGCTAAGGAGGGAGGTGATCCAGTACTTGCTCGCATATGTGGCACTATAGCATCGGACGAGAAGCGTCACGAGAATGCCTACGCTATGATTGTTGAAAAGCTACTTGAAGTGGACCCCAATGGAGCAATGTTGGGAATTGGCGACATGATGCGTAAGAAAATCACGATGCCCGCCCACTTGATGTACGATGGGCAGGACCCGCATTTGTTCGAGCACTTCTCAGCTGTGGCTCAGAGGCCTGGAGTATATACGGCTGGTGATTACGCTGATATTTTGCAGTTTTTGATCGAACGGTGGGGATTAGAGAGACTTGAGGGATTAACGAGTGAGGGGAGACGTGCGCAGGACTTTGTGTGTGGATTAGCACCTAGGATTAGGAAGTTGCAGGAACGAGCTGATGACAAGGCTAAAAAGATGGTCCCACAAGCAGTCAAATTTAGCTGGATTTTCAATAGGGAGGTCCCTTTGTAAAATCTGTGGGCCTTTGTTTTTTTTTTTTAAGCCATCTTTTTCACTTTCCTGGTTTTCATCTTTTTTGCTTGAAAAAATTTCTTAATTAGTTTTTTCTTTTTGTGATGTTAAATTAGTTATATAAAAATAATCTGTAAGAATTTTAAATTAAATTCTTTTGTGATATTTTTTGGGTTTAAAATAAATTTGTGATATAATATGTCTTTATCTATTTAATTTTTCATATAAATTAAATAAATTATTTAAGTACTTAGAAAATAAGTATAGCAAAATAATATGTTTATGCATGTTTTCACATGTAAAGTTATGAATAAACAAAAATTTTAAAAAATAAAATATGATTAAGATTGAATTGAAGGCTTAAATACTTATATATAATATGTAGAAAAGCTAGATATAACATATATTTAATGTATTGAATATATTACCAAAAACTAATAATAAAATATTTACTATATCTAAACAAAAATTGAACTTATCCCAAATAATTGCTAACAATTGCATTATATATATATATATATATATATATAAGAATTTAATTAATTATAGTAATAATTAATTGAGCTAAGAATTTAATTAACATATAATTATTAAATATTTTTAATTTTTACATAATTTAAACATTGTCGTTAATAGATTTTTAATGGAATTTATTTTTTCATTAAAAAAAGTCATTAACATGAAAAAGAAGAAAAAAAAAATTCAATGAGGAAGAATTAAAAATTTTTTAATTAAATTCTAAGGATAATTCATACTTTTGACCTTAGAATTTTGACAATTAAATTCTCAAAATTGACAAAACAAAATGTTTTTCATCCTTTCATACTTTAATAAGACCAAAACAATAAAAGTCATTAATCAATTATAATAAAGATAATAAGTATTTCTTTCCCTATGATAATTAATTGATGAACTATCTATATTTTATTAAAAGAAAATTATACATTATTGAACTTAATATTATTATTAACCAAGAACAAACAAACAGAGTATGTACATGTATACTTGAACTCACAACACAGTTTTACAAACATTTTATTTCAATTATTGGATCTTTTCAAATGAGCACACCATTGTAATTGTAATTTACAAAGGAATGATTAATTAATCAGACCTTTTGTTTAAGTTGCTGGGGATGATTAGAAGCAGAATTAGAGGGAGCACCCACCTCCGAAGACTTATTAGCATGCAAATCTTTATCCAATTTTTCTTCTTTCTTGATAATTTCATTAACATCATCTTCAATCTCTATCATTACAGCTCGAGGTCCATAAGGCCCTCTTACGATGGCTTCTTTAATTTTCAAGTGTTCATCCTTATGAATAAGATCAGTTTCTTTCATTTCCTTTTTCTTTTTTTTCTTGAGAAAGCAACACAAACAAACTGCAAGAAATGCAAGAAACAAAAGCCCACCAAATGATACAAACACAATTACTATCACTGTTGTACTATTGTTGCTTGGTGATGGTGCTGGTGGCATAGGGGGTGGTGGTGGACGTACATTAGGGGGTGGTGGTGGACGTACATTAGGGGGTGGTGGTGGACGAACTTTAGGGGGTGGTGGTGGACGTACATTAGGTGGTGGTGGCGGCGGCTTGGAAGGGTGACTAGGTGGTGGAGGAGGGAAATATGGGAAGGGAAAATTATTGGAAGAGGCCATTAATATTTTGAAGAGTTTAGCTAAGATAGTTTTGAAATTAAGGGATGTTTGTGAATGATAATTAATAGTGTTGGGTAGTGGCTATTTGTAGTGAGAGATTTGGATTATTTTTTAATGTTAAAATCAATAACAAGTTTTTAGTGACTTGACTCTCATTCTAAGATTTGTGGGATTTGATTGTTTGCATTGTAAAACACTTCACTCATCTGTTTCCCCCACAACGCTTAAAATCAGTTTGTTTTCCTTCTCAAGCTCATTTCTGCGCCCCAATTTCAAAGGTTGTAATAGTTTCCATTGTTTTAGGTAATGTATACCATAATTTCAATTCAGTTGTGTTTTTTCTTTCTTAATTATTGGTACCAGAGCGGATTGATGCATCAGACTTGGATTGAAGATTAATATTCATACGTTTGTTTTTTCCCCCCCTTTTTTTTTCTTTTACTTCAAACAAAGGAAAGCATCAACTGGTATGAAACTTCAAGCTTCAAGCCATCCATCTCATTTGCCCCTAAATCATGCCAACAACAAAACATAAGCAAAATGTGTCGAAATTTAGTACATGTTGTCAATTCAGAGAATGAAATAAGGTCTCGTACAAAATATTGCCAGAACTATTCATTTCAAGATATGAATGAGAATTTCTAATATCAATTCAAGTATTGCAGATTTGCAGCTTTCCAACACCTGGAAATGAACCTCTTTCATACATCATCAAGAAATCTAAGCGGCAATGTTACAGCATTCAAATTATTCATTACTTAAGCTAAAATCACTAAGAAAAACTTTTGCATAAAACAAGTATGAATGACAATGTTACAATGACAACAAAAGAATATACATTATGTGAAGTATTATCGGATCCCGAATCGCACATTGGTCAATATTTGAAGTGAAATTAGTTAAACAAATGCCTTCGGAATTTCAATGGGATAGACTTGAGGCTTGAAAATAGTAGGCAAACTTGTAACTTCATTTGTATGGAACAGATGGCTCATTCTTGTACAGCAGATACGACAAGAGAATTTCATTCCACATATCAGGTACTCCAGGTAGACACCAGTGGCTGCAATCAGGCACAGATGGATTATCACTCCAGGTACCGACATGTGCATCACTTCGGAACGCCCCCATAGGGGTCACATGAAGAACTGTCACTGGAGTTGTCATGTTCTTCACAACCTTATTTATTATGTCTGAAACTGGGCTCCGGTCTTTTCCTCCAGTTTTTGATGAAGGACACCGCGTCACTTTGCAAGAAAGACGGTTCCGGCCACTAGTACAGGTAAAACTAACACTATCAGTCGACTTTTGAATAGACTTATCAGTAAATTGACAAATAGCAGACAGAAAGTTACAATGTCACATGAAAAACATGAATACTAAATAACATGGTAATCTTTAGATAACAATTATATTTTAGGGGAAATGATACTAAAGTCTACAGGAGCACAGTTTGATTCCTTCCAGTAAATAAATAATGTCAATTGCAGATCAATAGGAATAGAAAATACAGCAGGCAAACCCTTAAGGCCACAAGTGAACATAAAAGTTATTGCAAGCCACTTTCCAACTAGACTAGCTGAAGCATTTACTTTTTTTTTACCAGTTAATCCATGAAAAATTACCATTATTGCCTTCTTTTCACTGATTTCCTGGGAAATCTGTCTTAAAACATTGTGAGTTCTACTCAAATCACTATCCTAAATTAGATCAACGAATGTAGGAGTTTTATGGTTACTTTATTCTATGGCCAAAAACCACCCTTTCTATCTTTTAGTTGATCATTCAAGGAGCCTCAAACTTACAAGTCTTTCATTCGAAAGATGATGGTATTGCTATTATTATTACATCTTATGTTGATAAGAGAAAAAAACTGCATTTATTTTTCTAAGAGAAGTGAAGCATTCCAATATTAACTTTAGCTGTTAGATAGATCTTAGCATATCCAATGCAATGTACCACCTTGCTTGACTAGACCTTTTCTCCTCTTTTTGGGAAAAATGAAACCCTCTATCAATTATGCTCTTTATCAACGTTGTTGGCTTGTACATGAAGAAATCAAGAATAAATTGAGAGATGCTTTTGATAAAACTGTCAGTTACCTTTCTCAAACTGAACATCATCCATAGCTTAGATATGCATGTGAATTCTTCAATCGTTTTAAACTAGAATTTTAAGTATCAGACAGCAAACGCTTCTGCAGCAATTTTCTGAGCTATTGCTCCAAATGAAATATCGTGTAATAGTCTTACACATGGCTCACTTTAGGGGGTGTGCTCTGAAAAGATTCTAACTAGGGGCATTCAAACACTATTGTTATGACTGAACAAAAAAAAAAATACATTTTTCTTTTTCATCAACATGTAAGGCACCCAGCTATATTCTATCCACAGAGAATTTATTCCTCCAGTTCTTGTTAAAAGTACAAATTCATTTTTAACAATAAATCAGATCGTCTATGCAGAAATTACATATCCATCCATATTTGGTAGAGGATTTTCGGGGTTCTGCTAGATTTTACTAAAACAGTTGCAGCAAACCACAGTCTAATGAATAAACTATCACCAGCAAGAAAATGATGCTAGCAGAAGCAGCAGAACTAACAACTAAAGAAAAATAAATAAATATATCTAACATTCCAGAAAACCATCCAGAGCAGAAAAAATGAATGAATGACAGCTAAAACAGTAGTTTACAGAGATATATAAAAAAAAAAAAAAAAAAAAAAAAAAAAAAAAAAAGCCAACAGAAAGGTAGATAGCACACCTCCAATGGGAAGCTTCAAAAGTACGGAAGAAAACACTTGTCTTATTTGCATTGATGGTAGTCTCAGCCCAGGATGCCCACGTCTTTAATGCTGATCTGAAGGCAGAAGTGATAGGCAATCCAAGCTTCAGTGAACCACCAATCTGAAAATAACAGCCCCTGTCTGAATAAACATGTCAATATCACTGTATATTTACCAAAAAGTCTACTGAAATTAGCAAATGATAGAGAAAAAAGAAATTTTCTCTAGGTTTAATGTGGGAAGCTTATTGGACAGAGACAAACTATAACATTGATTAAGCATGGCATTCCAAAGTACTCCGATAGTTGACAGGGCAGAAAACAAGAATATAATACCAGGTCCATTTGATAGTCATTTGATATTATTGAGAATACGGATTTGGGATTATGATGATTTTTGATGATTTTAGACATGAAACACAAATCCAAATATTCAATCATTTCAAATCTACACCTATCCAGATGGACCCTCAAGTTATTTGTCTGAATTGAGAATCCTATCAAACTACAGATGCTACATAGATGGGCATACATATAAATATTTTTTCCATGTTCTTTGATGATGTTATTTGTTATGTTTTGGAACATGATTGAGAGATTCCATGTCGATATCCACAAGGATAAGAAGGATACTGCTAATGGTAGAAATAAAGTTACAAAGAATTCCCATCCACAGTTTTCTTGTCTAAAACCACTATCTTAGGTTTCATGGGCACTAAGTGCACTTCATTACAGAGAACAGAACAACAGCATCTTAAGACTGCCAACCAGAAGAAAAAGAACACAAACACATAAAACTTCATCACGCACGATTATCACCAAAATTGGAGAATAGAAAGGTGAATAATGTCCCTGGATGGACATTTATCGTACTTAACTCCACATAACCATTGCAAATAAATTGAGAAAAGACAATTTTTCCGCACATCTTCCAACAGTTTGGCATCTAATACTGGTGTATCATTCCAAAGAGTTCATCCTTTAATTGGTGAAATTGCAGAAGATGATATGATGTAACAATGCACTGCAAGCTTTGTGATGAATGCATTTATCAAAATATATTACATTGCCGCATGTTACTTTATGAGAAACTTATAAGAAGCTACACATCACATTATTTACTAGAAGGCAGTGATAATTGCATCCACATTCTTCAAATTAACAGCAGCCAAGACTTATTATAAGCAACATTAACAAATATACACAATTAGCTATCAGGAAACCAAGTAACTTACATTTCAAAAAGTTTACTCGGTGTCCACCAGTGCCCTGAATTAAATATTAGAACATCTGAATCAACCCACTCATTGCTAATATCATCCAACGTGTCAAGTTTAAGTGTTGATTTAACCCTCTTAGGGGCACGCCTAGGTGTTGGACCAGGCTGCACCAGGAAAACCGATCTGTAAAAATCAATTCTCAAATTAAATGAACTAAACCTTACACCTAAAAACCTAATTTGCTTCGTGATCTGATTCCCATTGACTTCATAAACACTCTTCTTATCCTCCACACCGGTCATGAGCATACATATCAAAGACTCCCACTGTGTTCTACTCAATGAATCACCAACAAAAACAATCCTTTTCCCACGCAGCTTTTCAAGAACTTGATGCACATTAAACCTTGGGATATCACAATTCTTAGGCTTCCACCTCCATTTTGTATAACCTCTATCTCTTCTCCCGTTAGCTAAGCAATTAAATCCACGCTCCGCAAAAGGACAGTGTGAGGCATTATATAGAGGGTAACTTTCATCTTGGACTTGGACCCAACTTCCTTTAAAAACATTGCAGTCATTAATTGAATCATTGGACTTAGGAATCTCATAACCATGAATAACTGGCTGAAATCTGGGGAACAGAAACAAATATGCACATGCCATGGCTAAAAGGAAAGATAACAATGAACCAACTGCAATAACACCATTGAATGATGGAAAGATCCAGAATTTACAATGGCGTTTTATAATTCCATTGCCAAAAACGAAAATCCTTGTACCAAAGGGCCTCAAATGGCCAAATGAACTTTGGCTGAAACAATCAACCATCCCAATCATCTTCTTCACAATGCACACACAACTTCAATTAGTCATCATAAATGAGCCAGACAAGTGAAAAAACTTACCCAGAACCAAAGTTCATATATCATACATGTATAACCAGATCAGTAATAATTTCAATCAGATCAAAAGTTCAACAATTGATTTGAAGGTCTAATAAGCAAAAAAGAGGATACCATGAACTGAAGTAAGCGAAAAAAAAAATGTACTCTTTCCACTACTAACCACTGAATAAAGAGAAAACATACAATTTGTTCAACTGGGTTTTACAAGAAACTAGCTTGTGGTTGTGGGGGGTGAGAGTGGAATTTCCTGCAGGTAGAGCTTCCGACAGGTGTTTTATTGAACAGAGGGAATTATGGTCGAAAGGTGAGGGCACTTTAGTCATTTCGAGAGAAACACTGGTGTTAAACTGTGAATTTAACGGTTGGGTTGGTTTGGACATTTTCTTAAGGTTTTAAACAAAGACCATAGACACAAAAGAAACTGTCGGTGACTTTTCCTAATAAAGATTGGGTCAGAGAATCAGACTATAGATTAAAGAAGATACATTCGACGCGTGCTTCAATATGGTTGGTTGGTTAAAAAGTCACCAATGAATCCATCTCATGCCCTCAAGCTTATCTAAAATTGGTTACACTTGATAGTTCTCTAGTTTTAGCTTGAAATTGTTTATATAAAATTCAAGGGAAAATATGCTAAAAAAAAAAAAAGGGACAATAATAAATATAATTGAAATTCAACTTTTCATATTTTATTCATATCCACTAATATATTCTCAATTTCTTCTCTAAATTTTTAATTATAAAAAATTTATGGATCACTATAATATACCCAAATTCAAATTCCCTCCTTTAATGCTCAATTTTTTATTTTTTTTTGGCTAATGAACGAATCCAAAAGAATTTGAGAAAAAAAGAGTCTTATGGCAAAGGATTATGTTGCTAATAGAGTAAGTTCTGCAAACTGAGATGATAGACAATCGTAGTTTGATTCATTTGTTTTGTAGTTGGCAAAAGGCACCGCCACACGCAAAGATGGATTAGGTACAAATTATAATTATAAAAACTATACTTATGGGGGTCATTGATTATGATGTAATCTAAAGGTGGGTTGGTTTGGACATTGATTCCTTAACTAAAATCAAATACAAAATTGTTAAAGGCAAATGAATCTTTCTGGTAAATTTCCATAATAAGAGTAAAATTCTTTTTCATTCATTTTCATCCTTGTACATCACCATCAAAGTTTCTTGATCTACATTCCTGTTGTAACATCAGAATCAGTATGGAAAGAAGTAACATATATTTGTAAGCCAGAACCATAAACCACCTTCACAAGGTTTATGGTCCAGGATGCAATTTTGACTCATTTTTTCGATTTGAAGGCTCATTATTTCCAATTAAAAGTGAGTTCATCAAATAAATAACTAGGAGATTTGTAAAATGAGAAGCTACACCGCGTAAACGAATGCTTGATGTCGAAGAATTTATTTCATGAAGTTCTAGACCTCTACAAGAAGCCAATCTTGTTTGTACATCCTCCTGCCTTGCTGTCATATTCTGCCTGCCAGCCAGTGCACGACTTTTATCAATCAACATATCTTTTATCAATAATAGTTCAAAAAACAATATCAAATAGACCCCATCTCTGCCTCAGTGGGTAGACAACCAGTGATGAAAGAAGAGCGTTCTCTCACCATTCGTGTTTATCATGGAAAAACAAATTAAATCCAGCAACAAAACTGTCTTTTTTTCATCAGCATTCCAAACTGCATAATTTCACCTGCATATAATAAGATTTGTCTTCAACAAAATTTATTGTTCTATCACAATCTGTCGGCCTGATATAACAGCATGCATTTTGAAAAAAAAAATTATTTAACATCAATGAGAAAGAATAACCTCCAAAGAGCCAGAGTCTTTCAGCCTCAACGAAATAAAAAAACATCCACATCAAACTACCTGAACCCAACATTTGATTGACCATACAAATTCACCACCAGATCCTCAACTGAGTAACTCTTCACCACATAACTCACCAAGCCACAAATAATTCAGAAATCCTATCCATAACATTAAACATGAAAAGATAGGTAAGAGAATCCTTAAAGTTGACCAGTGAAACCATATAAGAAACAATCCAAATAAAATTTACCGTCCAGAAAGCTAGCTTACTTGACTGAACTGCATTTCATTCTTAAAGTTGACCATTGAACCATATGAGAAACAATCCAAATAAAATTTACTGCCCAGAAAGCTAGCTTACTTGACTGAACTGCATTTCATTTTCTGAGCTCCTTATCCCATGAAGTGAATTGATAAAATCAATAAGTCGATTATCTTAGAGATCAAATTATTAGTCCCTTTCAAATATCTAATGTCCCAAGGAGAGAAGTCTTCGTGTTAAACAATGCTTGAGCTCAATGAATCCACTTGAGTGACCCAAAAACAGTTACTATGACAGACTTCATGCAGATTTAGGCCTCCAATAAGGAGGGAGCCTTCAAGCCCATCTCTTTGCATTCCTGTAATAAAGTGTTTTTAGTAGACAGCCTCTACATTCTTCTGTCCATCAATTTACCTTCCATTAATTTGGCTTAAGCTTAGTAAATATTTTATCTCTACAAAAGAAGGCATAAAGGCCCTGAAGAGAGAAGAATTCACTGCTCATCATGGATTAGAGAATCAATTAGAGTAACATAAGCATCTTCTTTCATCAGTGCTGTCAAATCTTTTAGAACTACATCAATTTTTCCAGCACTAGAATGAGACTTGTCTCCTGCAACAAAAAAATTTGTCTTCTGTCCCACTGCAATCCGGCTACATCCAGGTAACTTTTTCACTCCTTTCTCTCTCATTGCCCTCCTTAAAGTATTGACATCATCCCAGCTTCCTGATGCAGCATAAATGTTGGAAAGAAGCACATAGGGTGAAGAATTTTGAGGTTCAAGCTCAATGAGTTTCTCAGCAGCTAGTTGGCCCCTAATTTCATCCCCATGTATTCTGCAAGCCCCCAGCATTGAAGCCCAAATCATGGCATTAGGTTCAAAATTAAGTGTGTAGATGAATTCTTCAGCTTCTTGAAGAAAACCCCACCTGCCCAGAAGATCAACCATGCAAGCACAGTGATCCACTCTTGGCTGAATCTTATAGTAGTTAACCATACTACCAAAGATCTGACGGCCTTCAGATACCCTCCCTGCATGACTACATGCAGTGAGGACCCCGAGAAATGTGACATCGTCAGGTCTAACATGTGTTTGCTTCATTTCATCAAAGACTCTTAGCGCATCTTCTGCATACCCATTTTTAGCCAATCCAACTATCATTGAGTTCCATGAAATAACATCACTTTTAGCAACCATTTCCTCAAAAACTTGCATTGAACTCCTCACATCCCCACATTTAGCATACATGTCTATAAGGGAACTACAAGTCAATTCATCCAAGTCAAAACCAGTACGGAAAATGAGCGAGTGAATCACTCTACCATCTCTCATAGAAGATGAGACAGCACATGCTCTAAGCACACTGACAAATGTGGCTTGGTCAGGTAGAGCATTGCAGCTTCGCATCTCTTGATAGAAATGCAAAGCCTCGTCACTGCAATCATTTTGAGTGAGTCCTGAAATCACAGCAGTCCATAATATAGTGCTTTTTGGATTTGAAAACTCTGAGAAGAGAATGCTAGCATCTGTTTTTCTTAGAGAGTTCATATACATGCCCAAGAGTGAGACACCCAAGAACTCATCATCATACTTGAGGCCCCTTTTCAGAATAAGAGAGTGGATTTGCCTTCCTAGATTCAAATGTTGAGGTCCACTACATGCATCTAAAAGGCTTGCAAAAGTTATTTCAGATGGATCCAATCCCTCAATTTGCATCTCTTTAAAAAGAATTATTGCCTCTTGCAAATTAATAGAAGCGTATCCTGCAAGAAGTGCGTTCATGGAAACCACACTGCGCTCAGGCATGCATGCAAGAATTTTATGGGCAGAGCCAATAGCACCAGATTTAGAATACATGTCAATAAGGGAACTTCCAGTGTAAAGGCTTGTTTCTAGACCAGATTTCACTGAGAGACAATGTATCTGTTTCCCCTGCTCAAGGCCTTCTACATTTGCACATGCACTCAACATGCTGGCCAGGGAAACTTCATCAGGCAGAATCCCAAGCAAATGCATTTTTTGGAACATAAAGAATGCTTCAACCTCATCTTCTTCTTGCACATATCCAACAATAATTGCATTCCAAGAAACATTGTCCCTATTTTTCATGAGCTCAAATTGTTTCCTCGCATCTTCAAGAACCCCAGATTTAGCATACATATCAATCAATGCATTTCCCACGAATAAATTTGAGGCAAATTTGTTCTTGATGGTTAACGAATGCAACTGCTGACCCCCATCCAGACATCTCAAGCAAGCACATGCACTCAAAATACTAGTATAGGTGAATTCATCTGGATGAAAATCACAGTTCTTCATATTGGAGAATAACTCCAAGACATCATAGGCACATCCACTCTGTGCATATCCTCCAAGCATTGCATTCCACAAGACAACGTTTCGCTCATCTAAAGCATCAAAAATTTTTTTTGCCTCTTCAATCTTCTCACACTTGGCATACATACTAATCAACGAACTTCCAACATAGACATTAGAGTCTAACCCCTGTTTGACTGCCTCTGCATGAACTAGCAAGCCAAAGTCAAGAACAGTTAAACTCGCAATTGCACTTAATACACTTCCTAATGTGGATCTTGTGGATTTAAGACTAGCTTTTCTCATCTTTTGAAAAATCTCGATAGCTTTCACTTCATAACCTCTCTGAGCATGCCCTGAAATCATCACATTCCATGCCACAATGTTGGGATTAGGCATCTGGGAGAACAAATCAAACGCATCATCAAGCCTTCCTAGACCAACATATGCATTTATGACAGTCACAAATGCCACCTGATCTGGTTTCCGGCCAACTTCCTTCATCTTATCAAACACTTTTAATGCCTCCTCGGGCAGACCAGCTTTAACATAGCCCGCAATAATTGATGTCCAAGAAACTGTATCCAAATCCATTCCTCCATCAAACACCTTTCGGCAATCACTCATGTGATTGCACTTGGCATACATATCAATAAGAGCACCCTCACAAAAAGAACTAGACTTAAAGCCCATCTTAACAACATTGCAATGAACTAGTCTACCACTTTCAACACTCCCCAATCTCCCACAAGCTGATAAAACGATAGCAAAAGTGAACTCATTAGGCGACATTCCATGATTCCACAATGAGCCATAAGACTTAACAACCATATCCAGAAATCCAAACTTGGAATACATTGACAAAATAGAGTTCCAAGCCAATATATCTCTATTTTCAAGCCTACGAAATACCTTCTCTGCAAAATCCACATTGCCACACTTAGCATAAAGGTCAAGAATGCCATTCCCTAAAGACCCTTTTGACCAAAACCCAAGTTTGAGGGTTTGTGCATGGATAATTCTGGTGGTTGTTGAAAAAAGAGAGAGTCTTTGAGGCGTTTCGTCGAACGTGTGGTGGGTTTTGACCTGATTACATTTCCGGAGTAAGGAGTGCAAGATATGGGTATATGTGTGGGGTTTAAGGGTGTGAGTTACGTGAGTTGAATCGTATGCAATAGTAGAAAAGGGGAGTTGTTGATGGGTGGGGTGCGGGTTTGAGGTTGGAGAAGTTCTGAAGAAAAATCTGAAACGCATCGACTCTGGGATGATTCTAGCATGACTTCATTTAAAATGGTATATATATGACTCATATTTGAGACAGAAACAAGAGATAGATATGTTGGCGACTGGGCGAGCTTTGAAGGAGGAGGGAGTTAAGTAGGCTTCATTTTTCTTATTCCTGCTGCTAGTGATAGCTATCGGCTGTTTGCTATTTGCCGATGGAACAGCGTTTGATAAAATTGTGAATTATTTCTCTCTTTTCTTTTCTTTTCTTTTTTTTTTTTTCCATTTCTACCCTAATTAAAATTTGGGATCATTATTTAGAATAAAAATGATTTTTATTCTAAAAACAAAATTATGTTTTTCCAGGAAAAATTATTATATAGGACAGATCATACTTTTTCTATTTATAGTAACTATATTTCTATTTTATTTAAGCACACTGAAGGTTGAATTTTTTTTTACGAAAATTTAAAATATTAAAATAATAAACTATTAAATGTATTAATCATTATTTATTAATATTTCAATTTAAAATATTTCATATCATTGGAGTATACAAACTTTCCATTTTTTAATTTGACTCCACCATCCATTTAAATCCCAGTCCATATGATTTAGAATCCCATCAGAGACTCCTCTTTATATAATGGACTTGCCATTGGATTAATGGATCAAGTCCGAGACTAGGATGATATATATTGCCAAATTATTCAGTAGATTTGGGATATCAGTAGCTTACATCCCATAATTAAGGTCCTATTTAGAAGGCTTGAGCGGATATGCAAAAGCTGGTCAACCATTTGTTCAAAAAACATCCTCGCACTATCATATTTTTCCCAAAGGAAACAGTCTCAAGTGCACAAACTCGTAACTCAAAAACAACGTTCTTTAAATCTCAAACAGCAATTTTGCAAAGTTGACAATGTTGAAGCAGTTATCACTAATAGAAACACAGGCTTACAGGAGCAGCTTTCCTTGCATGAATTAATCATGCCAAACTCTAATTAAAAAGATCATATAAACAATTCAAACAAATCCTAACTAAGACCAGGGGACTGAATACGAATTAAACCCCATATCTAATCCATTATGAATATGATCTTCTAAATCAATTAGATACAAGCACCAGAAATCAAACCAAGATAAAAATCCTTCAGTAGAACTCCTTAACTACAATTGAAATGCCCTTTTTCTTTGAAACTATTATTGCTGGAAACCTCATCTGTTACTTATTGTTTTCAGAATTGTAATTTTTTAAACTGCAGAAACATTATCATAATGTGCCTGTGACAACTGAAGAATGGTTTTTAATCATCCAATGGAATGCGCGTCGTACTTGGCAATCTCCGGCCGCGCACAAATGAACTGAATAGATGCAAAGCTCTTGATGGCTGTGCATAAGGTACCATATGAGCAGCACCTCTTACTGTGGAAAAAGTCAATAAATTGCCGTACTCTGTTACCCAACCTCCCACCTGTTCAGAATAAAAGAAAACAAGCAAGATAGTACATTATTGACATAGTCAAATGCTGCAAAGAAAAAAAAGGAATCTTGCTAAGTGTTCAAGTACCTGGCCTTTGTGAAACCAAGCTCCATAAGGGACTGTAATCTTGAAGTTTAGATCATGAGCTAGTTCACGGACAAGTGTTCTTGAGCCCAAAAGTGGTACAACAGAATCTTGATCACCACTACATTGATCAATTCAATAATGGTCATTTTGCTGAACAAGATAAGAAAAGAACGCATAAGATAAATATACATTCATGGATCCTTTAAAATATTTAACTTACCTGAATACCCAAATTGGAATACCATTTTGAATAATTTTTTTGAGAATGGGAAGTATGTCCATATTACCATCAGTATCGCTGTAATCTAAAACACTGTCCAGCAGACCAAAACGCAAAAATCAGTTATACTGTGAATTAATTATACAATTATCATTCGGAATGCAAAACCTAAAACAATGGCTCATATAGGAACCAGAAATATCAAAATCGTGCTGCAGATTAATAATACCAGAAAATAACATTGTTAAAACTTCTACGAATAAACTTTATTCAGGAGTTACTATGTGAGATATCGGACAAGTTGAAACAGGAATAGCAAGGGTTAAATAATTAAAACTAAGAGGGAAATTATTTTTTGCTTTAAGAAATCTTTTCTTCTTAAGTTGCTTGGAAACACAATGCAAAATTTTGTCTCACCCACTGCACATGGACCATTTATATGGTAGATTAGTCCGGTTAGCGTGAAGAGCCTCCTGAACCTCAGGAAGGTTGAAATAGAAAGCTCTTTCAAAGGTCATACACACATCAACTCCAACACTTAACTTGGTAGCCTGCATAGTTTTTTTAAAAAATGAAAAAATGAACAGATGCCTTCAAATATAAATTTCCAGTAAGGAATCAACAATGCAAACGAGTAGAAGGTAAAAAGAGCATACCACTTTCCTCAATCGCAATTCTTGCTCCACTATAGATGGATAACAAATGTCTAGTATCACGTCATAATTGTTTATGTAATCACCAACTATGCTGTTTGCTTGAGCTACGGCTTCATTGCATGACTCTGATACATTATGCGGACTTGAAAAGGTGTAGTCATCAAATTGACAGTCATTCATGATCTTGAGGCCAATTTCATCAGAAATCATTCCATGAGACCAAAAGAACTCATACGTTGCTGGAATATCTCGATCAAGTCTAAGGAGTGGATTCCCAATCTAACCACAGGAAATCAAAACCAAGGAGAAAAGGTAAATGATACAAGCAGAAGATACAAAAGCAACACTAGAAAGCACAATTCAGATATTTATCAGACATTGGAGAATCAAATTCCCTTACAGCAACTCCTTTAACATTGAACTTGAAGCCAGCTGAATGCGCATTATGATCCAGAAGAACCTCAGCCAGCTGTGGTATGTAATGCCCTATATAACAACACTGATATACATAAGGAATTTAATAAAAATGATGGAAGTAGCAATTATATTAGAAAGAGGAAAAACAAAACAAAAAGATGCAATCATGTTGATAATGGTCAAAGATGGTTCAATATGTTAAAAAAATTTCTCTCCCACACTCAAAAGTAGATGTCTTGAACTTAACTTCTGTTGCGCAATAACCTATTTTTCTCTCTATAAAATGAAGTAGCAGTTGTACTTTTTGAAATACTTTGCCTCGATGATTAGTAAAAGAGAAAATAAAAACTGAAATTTCAATGTTATTTACCACACCTGCATAACTCTCTCCTGTAAGAAACAGTTCCCGCGATTTGAATTCTGGGAACTTCTCATACCATTTCAATAAGAACACGTGCATATCCATGGCTGCAAAGAATATAAAACAGTGTTTAGAATCTTAGGCCAATCTAACATGAACCATGAGCCAAAGACCATTATTTCTGCCTCACATCTATGTCAGTTATTTCCTTGATCACATGCTTAAATAAGTTGTTAGGAAATTAAAGCAGCTGTTTATCTGTCTCTTTTACCTGTTTTGGCATCCCCCGTAGTGTAATCAGAAGTTGTATTTGAGTATGACCATCCTACTCCAGCAGGAGACTCAACAAAGAGGAGGTTTGATGCTGCAAAAGATTGAAAATAAAGAAAGTAAATGCAAATTGAATGCCGTTAAATATGGATATTCCAATTGGATTGATATGCTAGCTATATGCTACCTCTGTTCCAAGACATTGAATTTCTTCGTAGGCCTCGACCATCCCCTTTCGGGTAAAAAGGGCCCAACTCAGTGAAGGCACCTCCACCAATGGAGGAACAACCAGGACCTGAACATGGAATGTCACTGTTAATAATTGACAAATGGATCCTTCTTCTACAATTAGAATTACAGGAGAAAAATATTTATTTAATTATAAAATTTTGAAAAATGCAAATAGTTTTTGTGCTCTTGTTGTAAAATTGGAATATAATTCCGTTGCAGTGACTCTCAGCAGCAATTAACCAGAGAATTTATGCATACATAAATAAGCAAATGCAATGCAAATTTTGAAATTCAAAGCTACTGTTATGGAGTCTCACGAGAATTATCCAAATTTGCAGTTAGTTATTTCTAAATTAGAAGCCAAACCTAATAATATTTCAGGGGAATTGTGAAAATTATATGAAAAGTAAATGACTGTTACACACAACAAAATTCAAAGTTTGGCACCTTAAATGTTTGAAAATATGGAAAAAATAAAGAAAAGGAAGAGAAAATGAATCTATAATGTAGAAAGCAAAATGGAAGGACAGCACCAACAAACAAGTACGTTGAAAAAACAGTAAACAGCTAGAGCTAAAAAGTTACTGAAAAGAAACAAAATAGAAGAATCGCATTACCCATTACCAAGACAAGACAGCCAACAAACATTATAAACAAAAAATTATAAACAACAGAGAGAGAATAAGAAGAAGACTGACCTCCATTGAGCCAGAGAGCAAGGGGTCTTTTGTCAGGGTCCTTATCAGCCTCAACAAAGTAGTAGAACAAGCTTCTCCCATTCTTGACATCAACATCAATATACCCAGAAAATTGCTTGAACCCAACCTTAGGTTGACCAGGCAATTTCTCCACCAGATCCTCAACTGGGTACCCCCCCACCACAAAACTCTCCAACCATCCAAAACAGAGCACAGCAATTAATATCCCACTGAAGCAGCACTTACCCATCGCACGAAACCCCATGATACTCGATCACAGAAGAAGATCCACACCCTTCTTTAACTATTCCAAAAAAAAAATCATTTTCTGTAGATTATTATTTATTTATATATATATGTAAAAGCAACAAAACCCAAAAAAAAAGAGAAGAAGAAGTATATAAAAAACAGAGAATTCCTGATAATGATAATACTCAATGCATGCAGGGTATATGTTTAATAAATAAGTAAGTACTTTTTATCTATTAGAACGAAACAAATTATGTTTCTAAAGGCACGTGAATTCTGATTTCTGAAACTTCGCTTTAACAGAAAGGCTGCCCCGTGTATTTATAGCTCAAGATCTGAATTCTTATGTACTGTAGAATTTTACTTATAAATATACAAATACAACATGTATGTATAGTTGAAGACAGAGCCTTTCTTGCTTTCTTAGAGGGAGAGAGACGTTAGGAAATTGCAGGGGCGAGCAGAGAACCACTGGGGGAGGAATCTTTGGATACAGCGAGAGACAGAGAGAGAAGGAGAGATGTTGGGAATTTATTTAAGATATGTCAATGGTTTTTTTAATTGTTGAAAAAGATCCATTGGGTATCTTTTAAAGATTGATAAGATAACAACTCATAGTCAAACAAGTCAAAAGAAGCGATAAAATAAATATTACTATTTTTTTAAAATAATAATAAAAAAATTCTTTGGCTTTATTTTTGAATCTTGAGGATGATTCATGGGTTTGTTATCTGGTAAATTTTTTTTTATTCTGTACATGATTTCCTTGCAGTATATACATAGCATTGGGTGAAAACTTCTATTAATCACATAGTATATGTATAATAATATATATATTTATCATTAAATTAAATTTAAGTGTACATTATATTCTAACAATACATTAAACACTAATTTAGATTATTTATTCTATTTAATATTTGATATTCTATATTATATATTTTTTCTTCAAATTATTAATAAAAAATTGATGATTGTCAAAATATTTAAAAAAAATTAATACGATAATAAAAAATTATTTGTTATCAAAACATTTTAAAAAAAAGATAATGTGATAATAAAAAATTATTAATTATTAAAATATTTTAAAAAAATAATATTATATATATAGGACTGAAAATAAAATTTTAAATGGGATAAAAAATTTTAAATTAATTAAACACACCTTTTAATAAAAATAAAAACATTCAAAACATTCACAAATAAAAAAAATATTTTATTTGATTCATTGTATCTTATCTAATAATAATAAAAGATAGCTATTTAAAAAAAAAAAAATTTAAATTTATATCCCTTTTAATAAATTAGATTTTTATCGAAATTCAAATTTGAGGTATAATTAAGAGTTACATAAAGAAAAATTAAAATTAAAAATTATTAAATTGGACTAAAACATTTTTTTCTTATCTGGGTCAATTAGAGATTGTTATTCTTTTTAAGGTATTTTTAATCCTTTTAAGATAAAATCGCTGTCAAATTATTTAATAAATTATTAAAAATAATTAAATAGGAATGTATTTAACCTTTACACATTTGAAATGGGTGTGAAGACAAATACAAATTATATTTGTTTTATATAGGAGGTTGTGGAGCCCATGTCTCAATTGTATGGATAAATGCACTCGCAGTCGCGGGGCTCAAATTGAATGTGATGGCCAACCCAAGTTGGCTGGTCACTGGTCAACCATCAAAGTGCACTTTGACTAGCAACTCTATAAATAAAATAATTTTTTTATCAATTTTATTAGTAATATTTAAACACTAACATTCATTTTTAAAATAATTTTATTAAATTATCAATGATGATAAAAATAATAATTTTTTTTACAAAAAATTATATTAATCATTCATAAATATATAAAAAAAAAATCATTAACAAAAAATTATATTAATCATTTATAAATAAATAAAAAATCATTAACATCTTTTGGCATTCCTTAAAAAAAAAAAAATTAATCATATATCCATTTTCTCATTAGCCTCTAATTTGAACATTTTAGTTGTTTCTATAATTATCTCATCTTTATCTCTTGGTTTGAAGTTTGCGTCTAAATTTAATTTCATATTAGCAGTTCTAAATAACAATTTTTTAGTATTTAATAAATTATTAGTTGTGATATGAATTGGGTTTACATATGCAAATTGAATTATAAGGAACAGATAAATATAGATGTGTGAATGCATGATAACGAAGAAGATAAGAAAAAATCATTAAGAAGGCCAAATCCTAGAAGATAAATAGCAAATATATAATAAAGCAACTAATAATCATAATGGAGATTTGTTTATTTTTTTGTATTTGAAGAAGAGATTTTGTCTGATTTTTAATAGATTAGACTCATTAAATGACTTGATATCATTTTTAAATGAAATGTATTTCTCTCATATATATCAATTATTACTCTTTAATTTGGTCAAATGAAATTTACGTATAAAATTTATTTTATTCATCTTGATTATAAATTATTTTAATAATTTTTTTTGAGGTATATTTTTTTTTAATAAATAAAAGACTTATTTTTTATAAAAAAAACAAATAGTCATAATAAATAATTAAATACACAGAGAGAAAAAGGAAAGAAAATTAAGAGAAAGCGTACCAAAAATATGAGAGATTGTTTCTGTTAATTTGGGTTGGGGGCTTTTTCTCAACTTAAAGATATGAATTATAATATAGGTTTATTTTAGAAAGTATAAAATAAACAATTTCTAAACCATTACACTTCTAATAATTATAGGACAACAAACAATGATAATGCATTCTAATCATACTTTCTAAAAATAAATCCAATCGATATGTATGTATTTAAAAATATTAGGAAAAAAATCTCTATTCTATTTCTTTATAAAATCCATTTCTTTATTTTGATCCAAAGTAAATTATTAATAAAAACACTAAAAATTTTACAATAATAAAAGAAGAAAAAAAACTTCGTGAGTGCTTAACTATCTAATTGTCAAAATAAATTTTATTAAAATAATTTTTAAATAATAAAATTTAAAATAAACTATTCATAATAACTTAAAAAACATCATTTGAAATAATGTTTGAAAGTAAAATTATGTAAAAAATAAATTATCATTAATTGTCAAACACCCAATTAGCTTTAAATTATATAGTGAAACATTATTTTTTAAACTCTTCCAAATGGGTCGAGGGGTTGTGTTTTTTTACACAGCAGCCCCTCATGTGTGTAGTTTTAGATACCTAAAATTTTTTATAAAAATTTATAAAAATTATAAATTGATAGTGTTTTATATAATGAATCCAATGATGTATTTTTTATGCTAAACAAAAATCAAATGGACAGTTAAAAATATATTATAAATTTTGTATATTATATTTAACGGTCTAGATTTAATGTATTTATAATATATTTTTAACTATCTATTTGATTTTTGTTTAGTATAAAAAATATATCATTGGATTCATTATATGAAATACTATCAAATTACAATTTTTATAAATTTTTATAAAAAATTTTATATATCTAAAATTGAACACATGAGGAATTGCTGTGTAAAAAAATACAGCAGCCTCCCTCAATCCCCTCCAAACACTCCCTTGGTTTTAATCTAACCGCAAATTTGATTATTACTCTAATTCGAACATTAATCAATAAGAAATCAAGGATTTAATGTCTTTAAGAGCTATGATTAGTAACAAATAAGCCTTTAGCTCAGCAATAGTGAAACTCAAAACTCTTAAGAGTCAGGTTATGAATTTGAGAACTCATTAAGAGCCAAATCAACCAATCAAAGAATAAACAAAAGGTTGTCCCAAACAATTGTAGATGGCTGCATGAGGCCACTTAGCCCCATGAGTTCAACAGTGAACATAGACTTGAGGTTCATAAGTCAAAACATTAAATGATAAAACGTGTTTACTACTGGCGGCCAACTTGCCAAGTTCAATTGCCAACTTTACCGTTGCATATAGTTTATAAATTATAATTAATAAAATTTAATTTCATCATATTAAATTTCATAAAATTAAATATATAAAAGTGATTTTTTTAAACTAAATATATAAAAATGAATTAAACATCCTTTATACTAAACGTAAGAATATGAACTGAAATTCATTTACACCATACAGTATCTTAAAAATCTCAATCTTAAACTAATTTGCTGCTTTTTTTAAAAAAAAAAATCGTTAGAAACAGGGTGAGATGAGAATTAACTCAAATTACAATTACAAATAACAATTGCATTTACAGAATAATCAAATGAAATATAAATCTGGTCCAAAGAGCAACACACCACCAAAACTAAATCTTTGGCGGGTTCAAAAATCGATGTCTTCTACCATAATTTAATATTAATATAAACAAGTAAATCTAACTAACCACGCATACACACTTTAGAATCAGAAGAAAAGTATTGAGAATTCCCAGAAAGTAACAAACTTTATAGCATACCTTCTGGAGCTATTTTTTAATTATTTAAATAACATTGCCCTATGAAATTTTGTTGGTTAAGCCAAAAAAAAAATGGTGACCTCAGATGCTACGTATGGGTAGCTTTTGGCTAAATGGTGATTTGAAATCAACACAGAAAGCCAATTTAAACAAAATAATCACAACGAAAAATGCACCAACTAGGGCACTGGCACCTCCACCAGCACCAGCACCATAAGACCACCACTACCAACGATGGAGCAATTTCAGTAAATGGGATCATTCGAAAAATGACAAAATAGTCTCAGATCATTGGATGAGTTGTGTTTCTTTGACTTGATCAATGACCATAACAAGTGGGATAAAATCAAACCCAGCAAAATGATGCATAATTTGAAAAAGATCCATAAACGTTAGGAAAACAGATAAGAATCCTAGAAAACTGTTGTTAATTATTTAGCATTTGATAACTCGTATATTTAGTGCAAAGTTGACGTATCAAAAATCTTTTAAGAGACTATTAATTTTAAATGAATATCAGACTAATAAGTATTAAAGTTCGTTGATTCAAAAAAAAATACCGAAAATTGAAAAAAACAATTTTCAAACAGAAATATTATTTTAATTCAAATCCAAGCTGCCTTAACTCTAAGATTTACATGACTGTTTATAGAGAATAATTTTCAAAAAATTATAATTGTCTAATATAATAATTTATTCCGAAAAAGAAATAAATCACCATATTTACACAAATGAAAAATTAAAATATTACAAAGACAATACTTTAAAATGCGCTCTAAAATAAATTTCCTATTAAAAATAAATAAGGAAACAAAAGTTATCAAAAATGAATAAAAACTCTAAATTGTCAAAATAAAAGTCTAAATGCAGGAATTTTGCTAAAATACGCCATTAGTTATCTCCAAAGGCAATGAGTTGGATTCGTTACCCCGTTTCCTATTGAATTAGGCCCATATCAAGCTCAAAACTAAACACCTCCAGTGACCCACTTCTTTGACTTTGACCCTTTTGTATGATCAAACTAACCCATAAACTTCAACACTTGAAGGTCTACATCAAGAGTCCACTTTGGCTTCCACAGCTCTGGCCAAACTTTCATATACAAAGTTTAATAGACCTGTTGTAGGGGAAAAGGAAAAGGAATAAAAAACTGAAGGCAAAAAGTAAACCAAATGGCTAATAAATTAATAGACATAATATGGAAAAAAAAAATATTCCAGACAAGCACCATTGATGTACATCATAATTTCTCAGTCTCAAAAGCCAGTAAATTAGCTCAACAAGAACAAAAAACAACGATGCAAATTCTGAAACCATAAGATCACAATTTGATTATGCTATTTTCTTTCATTTTCTTCTATTTTTGTTCTCTTCATACAATAACACAAGTTAATGTCAAAAGTATTGCAAGTCTTAGAAGTTAAGGAACAAAAACTTCATCAATCTAAGGGTCTGTTTGGTATGATTGTTGTTTTCGGTTTTGGTTTCTCAAATACGAAAAAAAGATGTATTACTAAAATCTATTTATTTTTGTTATTTGGTATCCTAAAATATCAAAACAGGTTGCCACAACAAGAGAAAACTACAAAAAGTGGTTTTTGATTGTTTCATCAATCCATTTTCCAAAATACAAACTTTTAGTACATGACAACAGAAACCAAAAACCAAAAACAAAAATGATACTAACAACCCCGCTTTTCTCCTTCAAAAAAGAAAAAGGTATGGGGAAAGTATATACAAGGTATAAGTTCATAAATTATAAACTGAATAAAGCAGCAATAATTTTCTGGTCCCAACATTCCTCCTCTGCGTGCTGCCATTTTTCTTTTCAATAATTAAGTGAAAGGGCACTTTGGCCCAGATTCTCAGGCTTTGTTTGTACACATAAGATAAATGGAGAACAAAAGAATAGTTGATTCTTATCATAAACATGCGTGTATGCATGTGTGTATGCACATGTGAGACCATTATTTGATCTCAACAACCAGATCTCTGGTTTGAGAGAATAACCATAAATAAATGCAACACTTCTATAGTTTTTCAGTGTCAAAACTCAGGTAAAAACTTGAAAATCAATAATCTCCTTCACTAGCATTGACATGGACTAATATGTAAGGAACCGAATAAAGGTAGGTATTAAGTGAATACCAGATTACAATATTATATCTGTATATATCTATATGAATCTCTAACTTATTCAACATAAAGGACTTCTATGAGAAGCAAAAAAGACTAAAGAATGATCTGACAGTGATATAAGACTAGAATTTCCTTCTCATTCTTCCACCAGTCAAAGCATCGTTATGCCCCATGTAGTGAGCATGTGGGCATGTGCATGTGTGGATGGGTGCAAAAGAGAGAGTGATGAAGAGTATTCTAATTCGTAAGGCTAATTTCAAACTCCTAAGAACCATGATTGAGTATAGGATTAAATACGAAAAGTTCATGCCGGTGGTAACTTTTCAACTGTGCATTAGTTTCCTAGGCATCACTCATCACATTTGACCACCATGCAAGTACAACTAATCCACCTGTTAATCAAACTATGAAGGCCAATTGTAGAATTCTATTAGCACAAAAAGAATCTCGAAAATAGTTCACTCAAAACAGTAAGCTAGATAACAAATATGAAGATTTAAAGGAGTATTAAGGGTCTAATTGGCCTTACTATTACTACTATTGAGAAAAGCACTAAATTGAAAATATTGCTTAGAGGCTATTTAATTTTCTTTTTTAGGGTGAGTTTGGCATGCACTTGTAATAAAAGTTTCAAAACAGCTAAATAACAGTTTCAAACTGCTTTTTTCAACATGATGTAAAAGGGTGCTTCTTTGGAAGACAGGTTCCAACCTCAATGCCAAGCATACTCCAAGTTGTAACAAAAAACAAATATCATGGCTATCTCAATCATACAGTCATATGCAGGCCATTAGAACAATCATGATGAAGCTAATCTATTGAACATACCTTCATGATGCAAGTCAGCATTTTTTACTTTTCATCTTTTAGAATGAACATGCCTAGAAGACCAATAAAAGAATCCTGCAGCCTGTCAAAAAGCTGAACTCGTGACACTGCAGGACAAATGCATGCATCACAAGTCTTTTGCTTTTATGAAGGCGATGATAGAAGGTCAGGGCTTAAATCCATCGCACCAGCTTCCCCTTTAAAATTTCTGATCTACTTGGAAAGAAAGAGACTGAAGGAATACAAATGAGAGACTAAGGCATGTCTGTATCACAAGATTGAAGCAATAGAAATGAGTAAATAAACCATGTTACATAGCCAAGAAATATGAATATTTCCACCTCCAAACTGACTCATAGACTTAGGAGGATCCATTAAAAGAACCCAAGAAAAAAAAATGTTCGCTCCAGACAACAATATAACAATAGACCAAAAAGCTCTGCCATCTCATACATCACTTGAGTGGTTACAAAGACATCTACGCTAAACTAGCATTCCGTTATGTTCATGCACGATGAATTTAAGAATACAACTAAAATTTCAATGGTAAGAGTCAGACCTTGATTTCAGTTAATATGGACTATGCAAAGCCCATCTTCAGATAAAACTGTTTTCAATATGACCCATTGAAGAAATGACACTGAAATCAGCATCCACATTATATACACCACATTAATTCCGGTTCTGGAAAATACTTTAACAGAAACCAGCAATATTTGTTTAATGTAGCAATAAATTATCAGAAGAAAAACCTCAAAAAAGAAAATCTGCATTAGCACCTTCATATGGAACAGGATATGGTAACACACACATTCACACCTACATATGAAACAGTTTATGAGATCAGAAAGCTTATTTTGTGTTGTATTTCTTGTCCTTTGACAAGGCATATCATATTTCCCAGCCTCAGGAGACTTTTTGTCCAGATTCAGAATAGAACCTTTCCAAACAACACAAGGTAAAGCAGCTATCATGTTTCACCTCACTTTTCTTCACATCTGTATACTAGTCCCTTTTTCCTGGTGTATTTGAGCAAAAAATATCTTCTTTTTTTTTTTTTAACTCAAGTTTTATTCAAATATGTAAAGTAAAATAAGGTACACATAATCACTTGGAAGACAGAATGGTAAGTCAAACATGGCTAGTTGAGAAGCACACTCCATCTGTTGACAATAGCTGTTACTATACTACATCAACAAGTATTGCTGAAGTTTCCTACAGGTACGCTTGATCTCAGGGAGGAATAAAAAAGATTGAACAAAAAGTATATTCAAATTTCAGAATACAGTTGAACTAAACGCAATGAATTAAAGGGTGTGTTCAAGCGCCACTCTCTTTGTTTTTTGCTAAGTGGTCTTCCCTTCCCTGCTTTTTCTCTGTTTATTCTCACATCTGCCAAACCCCAAGTGCAACATTTTGTTTCTATATTGAAAGAAATGAGCCTGAAAATGCCATCACTTTCTGAGGATGAATCTAATGTAGCCATTTCACTGACATATTTCACATACATAGGCCGATCCTTGAACCGATCCAGCTCTTCTGGAATTCGAACTACCCTTTCAACACCAGGAGATGATACCTGAGGTGAAACACAACCTTTTAGACCTTAAAATCTTAAAATTAGACTGTTATTGAGAAGGCAAACATCATTCAAGTTTCAGCTCTAAAGCACTGGCCATCACGGATCCCAATCCTAAATCAAACAACCAAGAATGTGTAATTTCTCAGGCTCAAATCAGGGTCCAATGGGCTTGTCTAAATATGCAAACCACCCTTTCGGTTAACATTTCATTAGTAAGCCAACTGGATTTACTCAGTTGGTAAACTAGAGGTTAGTCAAAGAATCAAAGAAAGAAAGAGAAAAATACCTGCATCTATGTACACAATAACACAAAAAAACATGAATCAGCTTGGTACCCATGCAACCTAATTTTTTTCAGGATTTGTCTAAAAATGAGTACCTTCCTCCTATACAGCATGCACTGTAAAGAAAAGTATATTCATACATACATATACGTACGCGTATACATATATACATATAAACACACATATACGTACATATATATACATATAAATGAAAAACCATTACCTCCAATGCTATATTGTTTGGTATAGTTTTAGCAAGCTCAGCTTCATCCAACCGTGCTCTATAGGTTGTGGAAAAGGCTTCAATATCTTCCATACTGGGAGAGCCAGACCTGCAATGAATCATTCTGATTTAGTGCCCAAGAAGCATTGGTTACTAGTAGTAGCAGAAACTTTATAAACTCATGGAAAATAAATAACTAATTGGCAGATAGATCACAAATGGTTAATTAACATTAAAATATATATATATATATATATATATATATATATATATATATGAGGCAAAACAGAAAGTAACAAAAAATATATGTGACTCGGTCATATCCACATTTCTTAGCATATGCTAGAGTTACAGTCCTAAAAACTAGTGATCCTTCTAGCTAATTATATAAACCAGCTACAAGACAATATTTTATGTTAATGCAATAACAATTATATGCCTAAGGACACAAGTGAAGTCTCTAAATAAGCAGTATACATCAACTTTTGGTAACCCATCTAGTGATAAGTGAGAATTACAGACAATTGGAAATGTAATAATCATGTCGTGCATTAGCAGTACCAAAATCAATACCATTTCTCATGTATGAAATCAAACAATGCTTACTTATTTGTAAGCCTCTCAATGCGCACTTGAATATTGGAATTTGATAATGTCCTAAAGGCATATATATTCAATTCGCAATCAAAGGACTGGCAAACTTCTTCAGCTATTTTTAATGCTTCTTTATCCCACCATGTTCCAGCAAGAGCAATTCCACCTCCCCCACCCCCATCTCCAACCTTCAGAAAAAGGTGAAAACAATAAGCAAATCGTTTAACTTAAGCCTACGAAACCGAGAAGTTTTACCAATAACTTTCACAAAAACTTACACAGAGTTCGGCTTCATCTTCCAGATACTCATCCTCAAAATCCTCACCATCTTCAAGACCATCAAAGAGAAGCTGTTCTTCTTCATCGTCCATTGACACTTCTTCAACTATGGTCGGCTTGAGAACTGGCTCAGACTGCGAGTTTCTCTTCTTAGCATGAAGTGGATAGGACTTGATTGGAATTAAACGAAAAGGGTATATCCAAAATGGGAATGGGAAGTTGTGGTGTGAAAGAGATGGCCTGTAAGAGAAGAAGGTGTTGTTTGGTGGAATTGAAATTGCAGGAACTCTCATTTTCTGGTTTTAGATATTTTATTTATTATTATGTTACAAATAATTATTTTCCCCCACCTTTTATGCAGCTGTTTAAAGAGAGCGATTTTCAGAAAATGGAAGCTTGTAGAGCGTTCCAAGAGCTGCAAGGAAAATAGCTCGACCAATACGTGTCGTTGGACGGTTAATTCCTTCCAAACGGCGTCAATGTTGATAATTCGCAAAGGACCTTTGCAAGTTGATTTTGTTTCAAAATTGCTCTTCATTTCATTATTTCGCTCATATTTATTCAACTTATCAAGAATTATAATACCATCATTAAAATGGGTAAAAAAGAAATTATTTTTATTTGTATTTTGAAACCAAAATGAACTTTTATTAGTAAGTTGAGTAATGACTAATGAAATAATAACAACTTAAATGTTCACAGGTCTGCTAGACTGGATACGGAGCCTTTATTAGGTATTTAAAGTATCTCAAAACAGCTAGTCACTAAAAAATGCCATGATGATATTAAAAAAAAAACCCAGATATCTATCAAAATTAAAATAGTAGTAGTTAGCTGGGTTCAGTCCTTTGGTATTATACAAAGGTAAATGAGGCCTCCCAAATTGGAGTGGAAAAATTTAGGAAGGCAAATTATCATTCAAAATATGTTATGTCGGTAAACCAAGGCAAAGCACTCACAAGAAAAAGGATGGATGTCCCTTGTAGCAATACAACAATTTCAGTATAGAAGCATTTGGAGTTGGGGAGATATGATTACGATGGTAAAAGGTGACCTACTGGCAGATTTTAACTCTGTGATTTATGATTCTCTCATCATCCGGATCATGAAAGTTCCAGAAAAAAAGAAGATGCACATTCTAATAACATGAATTGACCCTCTATTTGTTGATACTTGATGTAGTTACTGAAAACATAACTCAACTCTCAACTCCTGTGCGACATCTACAAGTAAGTTGTAAGTATGAAAGAATAACCAATCACAAAGATGAGAGAAATTTGGTGGTGATAGTAGGAGGAGGAGGTGATGAAGTAGCAGTTGTATTGTCTGTCCAATTTTTTTCACCCCAGTGCCATAACATGCTCTCCCAGAAGCAGAAATCTTCGAAGCAAGTTTCTAAACGTTTATCTTTTATCTTGATTTTCCAGTGACCATCAGTGTAATTACCTTTCTCAGCTTGCCTTCGGTCCCACTCCAAAGCTGCCTTCTGCTTGGACCTAAGCAAGCAGTACTTATGCAAGTTTTCTGGCATGGCATCATGCACCTTCCACCATGTTTTGTGAGCAACATCACTAGCAAACTCCTGCAAAATGTCCACATTCCAGTTGCAGTCATAATCCCGGAAGCATAGCCATGGTTTATAACCCAGATAGTGCATAACATAAAGGATTGGAGGATCAGCTCCAAAGAGATTAATTTTCCTTTGTTTCTTCTCCTCCTCATCGCCTTCCCAAAAGTGCTTCAAGAAGTTCATATGTTTAGGAATACGGTGCCACCATGTGAAAATTTCATTTAGATAACCCTGGTCCCCACCATTATAGGATTCAATCTCATTTATGTGATCCATTAACAGCTGGAACGTACAATTTGAAGGTTCAACCACCATCACTCCAGAGTTAAACAGAGTAGCATTATTCCCTATAGCAGTTATTTCTGGCATCTCAAACAAGAAATCAATATTTCTTAGTATAAGCAGGTCAGCATCGATGAAAATGATCTTGTCGTACTCTGTCAACTGCCAGAGACGAAATTTACTATAGTTCCATTCATTGTAAGCATACTGTTCAGCTTTTGGGTTCCTGATTCTCTGAATTGTATGGATTTTCCACCCAGCAGCCTCTAAGCCTCCTCTATGATACTCACTAATTGTTTCATCAACCAGTATCACAAGATCTCGTGTTGAACCTGCCATGCGGATACTCTGAGCAGCAACAATTGCCCCACAAACATAAACATGTGCGGAGTGCAGGATTGTTGCATATGCTTCCCTGTGTGCTCTTTCTGAATAAAAATTCTCTGTTGGAAAACATTTGGTTAGTTTTTCTTTAGCATTTAGTGTTGAGATTAGTTTTTCTTTAGCATTTAGCATTGTGAAGGCTGTTATAATCTTTAAAACCACTCAGATGCTTTGGATCACAAATTAGAAAATTAATTAATTAGTTGGCCTGATCCCTTGGTCGTTCACTTTTACATATTCGTATTACACTTTTACATATTTGTATTATAAAGATGTTGTGCTAACTTGTCTGTTTTTGTTATTTATCCCCCATCTTGCCAGTGTCCGCATTATATGCAGGCAGGTGTAAATGGTTAATATATTAAACCAAATAATTCAACTAAATAAAGGTTGATATAACTGAACTAAAAGATTCTAGAAGCATAAGAAAACAGGAGAAAAAATCAGACCAGCTGGTCCCCAATGCACCATAATATCAAGAAGAAATAACAAAAACAAAGAGAGAGAGAGAGAGAGATTTAAAAACTGACCTTTAGTCTTGAGAGGAACAGAGAGTTCACATGACCCTACTGGGAGCTGCAGCTTTTCACGCAACATATTAAGGTTAGGTTGATACAGCCATAAATTCCCTTCTCGCAAAACAAGTTCCTTGCAAGTAAACAGATTTGGGGCTGGGAAGCAGTCAGTTACCAAAAGCACACGAACTGGATGATAACTTTTGGCAGAAGCAGCAAGACTTGCTGCTGAAAGCTGCAGATGCAAACGAGCTACATCTCTTGACCATTTCCCTGACTTGGTGCATGGAAGCTTGACAGCGATAATATCAATACGTGGTTTGCCAGGAACTTTAAGTTTGGGCAGTGAAGGACAAGTGGGAACCTCAAAATCTTCTTCTTCATCTATCCATTCAGGGTAAAGCGATTCCCAAGTTATGTTTCGTTCTAAATGGTCAAGGAGTAGAACAACATGCTCAATATCCGGCAACAGCTGCCTCCAATTATCAATCTCACTCTCATTAAAGTTCAACAAGCCAATGCCCTGATATTCACTACTGTCATTGAGTTTGTCAATAAAATCCGAAATTAGGTCCCAGTCAATGTCTGCAGCTGATACATAGCGAGAATCTGCAGCAGGATCCTCTCTTGTCCATAGGTCTACAAGACTTGGCCTGTAAGAAACAAAGTTTCCCTTCAAGTTATTGCACAGATAAACTGTGACTTCACACATTTTGAAGATGAAGGGGCAAGTGCAACTATCTTAAGCCAGCACCACTATTTTACTATGTGAATGAAGGACTATGATCAGGTTGATTAAATTATTCAACGACCCAGAAAAGGGCAAAATGAAATGTTTAACCAAAAAACCTCAATGTGAGGATGAAATTAATACAAAATAAGAGAACTATCACCCGGAATTATCAAAGTAAAAAAGAAGACGAACAGGCAACAAAGAATGAATACCTAGATCCAGAGGTGGAAGGGTGATCTGCAATATAAACTGGAGAATGGAAGAGAGTGACTAAACTTCCCAATGCAATAATCAGCAGCACAAGTTTCAATGTAGATATCTTGCAGTTCAAATTCCTATATTGAAAGGACTTCTCCACATCTCTAAGACTCCTATCTCTTAGGAACTTTCTTCGGTTTGTCTCTTCTCTGTTACAAAGAAGCCATTCCAAGTAGATAAAAATCAATTTTAAAGAAACCAAACTCCTCAATGGTGGAAATCACTATACCATACACAAACAAAAATTCATGATAATTATTTTGAGCATCAAAACATCAATAATTACTGATAAAAATTTAGTTAATTAAGATGACCCATAAAACATAAACAAGTAGATCTTGCTACAAAATTAAAGAAAGTTGAAATTATAACTAACGGAGCAGAAATCAAGTAGTTAGAGGTTATCCTAATGTCCAAACATATCATAGAAAGAGAGAGACTGACATTGAAGTAGAGAGTCGGTGCCTGGGCTCCACTGGACTAGGTGAGGAGGATCCTCTCATCTTCTTCTTCCGAGATTCAGTTGAAACTTGAGGAAGGCAGTATCTGATTTGATTTTTTTTTTTTTAATTTTACTTTATTTCTAATTAATCATGGAAAACGAAATTAGGAAATTGAAAGGCGTTGAAACCGCAATTCCAACAAGTGCAGAGAAGCGGCAGTGAAGAAGAAGAAGAATCTAAATCTAATTTGGAAAAATAATTATTTTTTTTTTTCTTTTTTTTTTGTGTTTATTCAATAGATTTTCGTCTTCAGTCTCGGCCAAGTAAAATAAGCTGGTCAACGTAATTTTTGTTATTTTTATATATTCAAATTTTGCAGTATTTAAAGTTTAAACAGCTATACATTTTATTTATACTAAAAAAAAGTTATTTTGTTAAAAGCATGATTAGTAAAAAATGTTTGAACTGTTAGTGATTTTCTTTTTCAATTCATATATTTATTCTGTTTCGGTATTCACTTCAAACTATAAATTAATATGTCTACCTTCCTTCAAAATTGCATTTATTAATATGGTTAGTAGTTAAATTCCATAGGGGTATTTGAGTATAAATTTATTTTAAAAATAAAATTTTAAAAAAAATTATTATGCATGACTTAATTTTTTTTATTTTTAAATTTTAAACTGTCATTTTAAATTAATTATCTAAACACTCAAAAAATTATTTAATATTTTTTAAATTTCAAAATAATATTTTATACATATTTTAAGTAAATTTAAATACTTTCATAATAAAATAAATAAAATTTCATTGTATAATAATAATAAAAATAACATCTAAATCCTACTATAATAATTATAATAGTACCGATTTTTAAAATACCAAAATATAAAATATGACACATAATACTTAAAAATTATTGGCTCGAAATTTTTTAAATTTTATAAAATTAAAATTTTAAAATTTTTAACTTGAAATCTTGATGAATTTTTATAACTTATTAAGACAATTTTATAAAAGTAAATAAATTATAATTTTTTATAATAAATTAATATATTTGTCAATCAATATGTATTATGAAATGAAATTGATATATAGATAGAAAAAATTTTAATAGGATAATTTAGAAATTAATAATAACAATTAAGAGCATTTTTATTTATTCTTATGTTTCCGTTGTTGGCACGTTTATTTGTTATTATTATTATATATAGATATAGATATTATAGACATGGATGAAAACTTATGTTTTATAGAAATTTTCAGATAAAAAGCATTTTAAATCACTAAATTTTAATAATTTTTATAATTTGATTAAAAAAAAAATCGTTTCAGATTAATCACTTACTTTTATAAAAAAAAAATTATTCACAAATTATTCACCAAAATTTATCATCAAAATCTATCATTGACACACCACGTTATTATTAAAGTTCAATAGAATACTATGTAAATATCACATATATATCATGTATATATCACATTATTCGTACTGATGAGTCAGTATATTATATAAATTTATATTATTTTAAATTATTAAAATTTAGTAAATTTTTCATTTTGATTATTAAAAAAAAAATCATCTTTTGATTAATTACTAAAATTCTAATTTTATTTATTTATAGGTCACTCGTTGAATTTTGAACACAAACACAAATGTCACATAAGCAATGTCATATTAGATACATAATTTAATTTATAAAATAAAAAATTAAATAATTAATTTAATATTTATGTAATATATTACAAATTTTTTTATAATCACTAAAATATAAACAAATTTATAATTTAACATATACAAATTCACTTTCTTTAAATAAGAATATTTTTCTATTTGGTAAAAAGAGCAATTAAAAACCCCAACTTGAATAATGATTCAACCCATATTTGATAAAGAATAAGTCAAGCAAACTAACAGTGACATTTAACGACGGGATGATATCAACAATGATGTTGAGCTTGTGAGTAATGCTATATTAAACTGTACCCAACAAAACACTCACTAACAACCCTAAAATCGTGATATGATCCTTCTATTCAAGAACTAGCTCGGATTTAACGACTTCAATTTTGTTAACATCAGTAAGCAGCAATGACTTCAATATCTCGGATATATAAGCAATCAGGAAACAGCAACAAGCTCGAGGTCTTCTTCATTTACTCCTTCTTTTGCCTATGGTATTGACCTAAATCTAAGAACACAATTCTCTATTAAACTTGTTGCTATATTTATTAAATTGGTTGTCAGATTAGCGAAGATGGTGTGGGTAATAAAGAGGTTGACTCCGAAAGGATAAAATGAAGTGAAGAGAGAGAAGAAAAAGAGAAGCGAAGGAATTTTCATAGCAATTTTGGTTTGTATATTTATTCATTAATAAGGATAGGAAGTGAGGAGAATAAGAAGATAAAAAGTACATTTGGGTTTTTGACTTTTTGTATTTGTTTATAAATTTTTTTTTTTATATTTGAGTGATTATTAAAAATTAAAATATATTGTATAAATATAAAATATATTATTTAATTTTTTATTTTTATAAACTAAACTATACATGCTTACATGACATTTGTGTTTATATGGCATTCACATGATATCAACATAACAGCTTACTAATTCTCAGACAATGATATAATATGTCATGTCAATTTTTCAATTTCAAAATCTAGCAAGTGGTTTATAAATAAAAAAATTAAAATTTTAATGATTAATTTAAAAATGTATTTTTATTTAGTGATCAAAATAAAAAATACATTAAAATTCAGTAACTTAAAATGATATATGCTTACGTGACTTAAAATGGTATATGCTTATGTGATATGATGACTTATCGACTATCGACATGAGTGACATGATATCTACATGCCATCCGATGGAACGTTGGTGATAACGTGATGTGTCATATTAGATTTTCAATGATGAATTTCGATGAGTGACTTATTGATGAAAAATTTTATAAAAATTAATGATTAATATGAAATGATTTTCTTTTAATGATTAAAGTGTAAAAATAACTAAAATTTAGTGATTTAAAATGTTTTTTATCCAAAATTTTCAATGATGTTATTGTAATTAATTCGGAGGATCAAATTGTGGAAAAGCCCATTAAGGACTAACGAGAAAGCGAACCGGTGCGTTTTGGTAAATTAACGTCTGACACTTTTCTGGTGCGTCAAATGGAGCGATGCGCCGAAGAAACGGTGCGTTTTTATGCTTCTGCTTCTCTTCCTCGGCTGTGGTCTCCCTCTACGCAGATCTGACAGACTCTCTCCTGCACTTTCAATCAAGCCACCCTTCTTATTGCAATCATTATCCGGAAGATCACACCCGTCTATCTAAACGGTCAATCGCCACCTAGACCACTTGCAAATCGAACACATCTTACTCTCAAGGGAGTAATTGCGATATGACCTAGGAACTTACAGAAAACCGAACTTGGATAATCGGTAGACTGTTAGGAGAATGGCTGGCTAGACACTGCCAGCTTTCAGGTCAGGAGGGGAACTCACTCAAGCAAAGGCTTCCCCCATTTTGAGAACTCCTTGGACCATGTTCAGGCTGATCGGATTAGGCAGCTGGAGAGACAATACTACTGGCCATTCAAAAGAGAAACTAAAGCTAAAGGTAAAGACTGTAATAAAAAAATATCGTGGATAATAAAAAGACCTTGATCGAAGATAGCCGAATTGGCGCCAACGAGACGTACAGCAGTAAATCGAGTCCTGGGAACGATCTACTACTGCCGGCCAAGTTTAGAAAGAGAAGCCCCCGCGACTTCCTTTACAATCCTCTGATAGATACATACCAACAAGGCTTCGTAAAGAACCAGAGCATTAAATTAAGGTCACTCGATCTCTGAAAATGGTGCTGGTATCGGCAGTACGCGATTACATAAACCGGATGCTGCAAGATATTTACGGCATGAAGGTTCTCATTCTTGATTCCCAGACGGTACTAATAATTTCTTATTTGATTTTGCCTTCATCCTTTTTTTTAATCTTTATTTCGCTAATTAATTTGTTTAATTATTTTAAAACTCGTTAGTTTTGCAATTAAGGTTTGATTATGTTGCAATTTTAGCATGAGAGCAAATTCTGACGAACTATATGAATAATAGTTGATCAAAACCCTAGCAATGGCAGTTCCTATAAGTTGTTAGTAGACCATCTCCAACGCTGACTGCATTTTAGCGCTCAATGCCAATTTTCCGTCAAAGCCACCTCCAACGCAGCGCCATATTTATCTGCAAAATGGTGTTGATGAACACTAAAACACCTTTTACTGTTCATCAACCCCATTTACTTTTTTTTTTCCATTTTTTTTTAGTTTTTATTTATAAAAAAGCCCATTATGTTTAAATTGTAAATTTCAATAAAAAATATCAAATATTTATATCTATATCTTATTAATTATTACATAAACATTTAAATTAAATACAAACAATAAAATTAAAATTACTTAAATTTTTACAAAAAAATTGTAAAAATTTGCAATAATACAAATTGTAAATACCAATTATTATATTATATGTCCAAATTAATTATATGTCATTAAGTCTCGGCTGATTGTCATTAGGTTTTGAGTTGTTTGAATTTGGTCTCGATTGGGTCTTGATAATGGGTCTCTGTGTAACTTAGTCATTAGGTCTCGACTGGTTAATATTAGATCTTGATTAGTTTAAATTAGGTTTTGATTAGTTTAAATTAGATTTCAATTAGTTTAAATTAGGTCTCGATTGGTTGTCTTGTAAGAACGATTAGCATCATAGTGGTCAAAATATATAAAATAGTGAGGAATTATAATAAATTGTATAAAATCGATAAAAATGAATATAAAAAGAATATTCTTTTTCGGTGTTAAAAATAATATTAGAAATGGAGTTATAGTTAGAGATGAAATTACTGTTTGATATAACATAAGTTACAAAATGGTATAAAGTTGATTGTATTTTGGTGTTATGTGTTGGAGATGGTCTTAAGTTTTTTTAGATTTAGTTTGATGTGGAGAGGTAAAAAAAAGGTGTGGAACTATGAATATTAAGGCAAACTAATGGCTCATGTGCCAAATTATGTAGATTGATAGAATAAGCTTTTGACAATTCATGTATGTGGTGGCCTTGAACATTCATGAATTGATGGTTTGCACTGTTATTTATTTATTTTTTCTTTTTCTTTGCTTAGCCAAAATTATGTAGAAAACAGTAATGGGAGGGGATTTTCAGTTTTGTTATGTTGTTTTATGAGTTGCAGGTTAGTATTGTAAGTGTTGTGTATTCACAATCAGAGCTACTTCAGAAGGAAGTATTTTTGGTAGAATTGGTAGATTCCATTTCCAAGTCAAAAGAATCCATGTCACATCTGAAAGCTGTTTACTTCCTTCGCCCTACATCAGAGAATATTCAGCATTTGCGCCGGCAGCTAGCTAATCCTAGATTTGGGGAGTATCACCTATGTAGGCTCTTAAGATAGAGTTTGATTTGATATCTCAATATCTGAAATTTTATTTGTAACTCTTGGTGGTTGAGCTAAACTCCCCTCTTCCTCGTGCTGCATTTACAGTTTTCTCCAACATGTTGAAGGATACACAGATTCATATTTTAGCCGATTCAGATGAGCAGGAAGTTGTACAGCAAGTTCAGGTATCTTATTATTTACTAACACTTTTACTTAACTGAAATTTTACTCTTTTTTATTTTTATTTTTTATTTGTTTCAATTAGTATCTCATTTGTTCATTTTTATGAAGTTTTTTCCTCTGGTTCACATATTTCTAATATTAGTTCCATGACTTGATGATGCATGAATTAAAATGTTAACTTCACAATATTTGAATCTATTGTCTTGTGAGAAAATTCAAAGACGTCATAGCAGCAAAATGGTTTGGAATTGGAGCTTTAATTCTTCACTGAAAGTAGTCTCTTTACTATGATCTGAAAAATCTCAATTTTGGAACTGGGCTATTGAGTTGTGAAAAGAGCAAAAACGCTTTGCTACTACCAAAATGTTATCTTTGCTTGATATACCACATTACCTTGAATCCAGTGACTATCTTTACCTTTTATGACTAAACCTTCCTCCTTTATTTGGATTTATCTGGAATCAAGTGATTATGATAGAAATAAGTTACTATTTGATTGGGTTTAGTTGTTTAAATTGTGGTTATTCTAGTGAATATATTTCTGGTTCTTTGATGGCTATAATGCATTGAGCTTGTAGATGTGACGAATGCAATCATTAGGTGCATGTTCGTTGCACGGTAAGACTCAATCTCATTTATTTCTTCATTGTGATCGCTTTTTAGCCTTTTAAGTGTTAGTGCATGTGTCCATAATCTTTAGAGACTGTTTGGCATAAAATGGAGAGACTTTGGTGGCAGACTTTGAAATTGTGCCATCTTTTTCACACATACTCATATGTTGTTGTTTGGTGGAGAGAAATATATGTTTCTTCAAAATTTAGAGTTTTTCCTTCAGTTTGTTTTGGGACAAGGTGGTATTTTTGGGTTCTATGTGGGCTAATGCTTCCGGAGCTTGTAGAGGGGATCTCTTTGAATGTTATCTTGCTTAATTGGAGGGTGTTTGCTTTTTTAGTTTGTCTTTATGTTCTTGTTGTTAGTTGTCTTTTGATTTATGAGGATTCCTTGTCCTCCATTGTGTGCACTTATGTCTTTCTTTCTTTTGTCTTCTCTGAAAAAATAAATTTGGTGCATGCTTGCTTGCACTATAGCGGTGGCGCATGCTTATGGTCATATTTTGGGCAGTTGGAGATTCAGCTTGATCTTGCTGAACCTGAAAATGAGGAGATAATGGAAGCTCTTATAGGTGTAAATTATATGTTAGATGCAAATGTGCTTATACATTATGCCCTGCAGTTGCCATAATTTTGCTAGCATTTCATTATGGTATTGCTAATGGATCAATATGCAAAAGAATTTTGTTTGATATCATGCACCTAGTTAATTATGTTTATTGTATCGATTGGATGTATTAACTGGAACTTTGATTGGATTATTTAACCTGCGGACAGATATATTCATTAATATCTGACTGTCAAGTAAACTTTTATCCTCTCTGCTAGTGCTTTCTACCGTCACTGAGATTCTACAGAATGAATTATGTACTTCTTTTTTGCTATTTTACTGGCAACACTAACCTTACACTGCAGCCAAATTTTGGCAATAGTGCTTGGTATTGTCATAAGCTCAGTTCAATTATTATCTTAATTAGACTTTGTTTCATTATTTTTTTTTCAACTACCTTTCATTCCGTTTGCTGATTGCGGTTACAATTTTTCATTTTTTTTAGACTTCCCATACTTTTGAAGTGTATGTTCAAGTTACCAATCAATTATTGGACCTTTTTTCTTTCGCCAGAATTTTCGTACTGAGATTAAAAGTCAAAACTGCACAAGTAAATATATCTAACTTCTCGACAACGACATAGTTTACAGTGTGTATTTGCAAATTGTGCTAGACAGTGAGTCGAGTCACTGAACTCTAAACTTAGGGACGATCTGCATGTGTATTTGCAAATCTTTTAAGTTGAGAGTGCCTCTTCCGTGCATTTTGTTCATATATGTGCATGTTGAAAAGGCATAGACACTGCCGTCATCAAGGCAACTGCTTTAGCAATAGTGTTGTAGGTCTTTACACTTCTTCATACCTTTTCTTTTAGTAGATAGGGTTGTGGGTCTTTGATGTTCATGGAATCAAACTGGAATTGTTCTACATATCCTAGCAACTTGGATTATAATTTGAATCACTATTGCTAATTACTGGTTTGGGTGGGTGTCTCTAGGTGTTCTATCAATCTTTCTATGAGGTTACGCTTTTGCAACAGTTGAACTTTGTAGTGTTAAATCCATTGTCTGCCATTTTTTGACTCATTTACTTGAATCTAGAAAGCTTATATGATTAATCAAGAGGATAGTTACCCATATGTTGCATTAATGCTAGAGTTATTGGTGATTTTAGTTCTCCTACCTAGTGAAATTTTTAAGATAAGCAGGGCCTTACTTTCTTATGCATGGATTTGGTGCTTTTTTAATGTAATTTTTAGGATAAGTAGCCATGATGGGGTCTTGAGCAACATTGAACAAGTGATGCACAACTCTTGGCATTATATGATGGTTTCAATTCAAGGAGGCATCTTATTTTTTATTTTTTTTAACAAGACATTGGTAGAGGGTTTGCATTACTTGTTGAGGATTAATTTCTAGGAATTAAAGACTTATTAGGAATTCTATTCTTGACTTATTTTATAGAGTTTTGCCTTTTAACTTAGGATTTCCTCAATGTAAATTTTTCTTAATTATATTTATATTACTTTTAATGTGGATGGAGAAATACATTATGTTCCATTCTTAACCAAAGAAAAATTGTTTCAAGACCTGATAAATAGATTGATATTGTGAGATCTGGTTGGTCATGATGGATACTTCTCTGCGGAGAATTGGGTGACATAATTTGGCTTGATTACTGAATCCTTACTGAAATATCCATTCATTCTTGTTGTCTGGTTATAAAAATGTGATTGGTACTAATTGAGAAAGAAATATTAAGAGGATGTGCAGCCTGTTTCTTTTAACTTCCATGGGAAATGATAATTATTATTATTTTTTCACTGTGCTTGTGGAGATTGGCTTTTATAAATGTTACTTAAATAGAGCCTTATGGAGTGAGTGTTCAATATTTGTAATTGGTGTTTAGGTTCGCAATGGTGGTTTTTTGCCTAGTGGAAAATGCTTTCTTTTACTTGTTTTCCTTGCTGTTTTATTGTCTATCTTATATGGAAGGGAAGCTATAATTTAATTTCAATGATGAATAGAGGCTGTTTACCAGCTTTTTTTTTTCCTAATTATTTTAAAGGATTATCTATACAAGTTAACGTTGAATGTAAAGGTACCCTGTCCTGATGTTTGATGTAATGTAAGGGTTTGATGTCTGATATTAGTGCATCTTGGATTATGTGAGCGCATCAATTTACTTCTATGATAAGTGCTTTGTAAATCAGTTTGTCTGCATGTTTAATTGAATACATAGGCCTGGTTTTTTACTTCAGAATCTGAACGTAAATTTTTTCATTTTTGTTTAAATTTTAGGTTGAAATTGGAGTGTTTAATTTGTTATATATGATATGCCCACTTAATTTTATTATAATTTATTTTATTATCAGAAGACGTCAAACAAAATAGTTTAGAGTGAAAACAAAAAAACCATATAGCCAATCCCAATTAATTTTGGGATTAAGGTTAAGTTGAGTTGAGTTGAGTCTTGCGAGAAAATTATGGTAAGCACCATGAAATAAGCTATTGTCTCATGTGATGGTGAAACTGGAAAACTGGAAATAAGCTTCAGTAGAAGTAATTGGGTGTTGACATTTTATATACGGTTATCTTAAGAAAAATGTAGGAACAACTAGATTATTGCAATTTTGATGTGAATGTGAACTGCCAACTAGGTAGTCCTTTTATACTTGTACAATACTATCGTAGTGCTGGCAAAATTTGTGTGCAGACTTTGTTTACTAGACATTGTCAAATGCCATATTATTTAGTCAGTCCCTTGATGTGAGATTAATTTTAGATGTAATTGCCATATTAATTTTGCAGGAATTTTATGCAGACTTTGTTGCAGTTGATCCATTTCATTTCACATTGAATATTCCTTCAAATCACTTTTATATGCTCCCAGCAGTTGTAGATCCTTCAGGTTTGCAACATTTCTGTGACAGAGTGGTTGATGGTATTGCAACAGTTTTTTTGGCATTGAAACGAAGGCCAGTCATTCGATATCAGAGAACATCTGATATTGCTAAAAGGATAGCACAGGAAACAGCAGTAAGTAAAATTTCAGAGCAAAGATGTTATATGGACTTTATCTGCATAAAAACATTTCTTTAACTGCTATGAAAACCAACTACCTATGTTAAATTAGATGTTTTCATTGGTTATTTTCTCCATTAGAATCAGTTCAAGGATATATGCAATTATGCACGGATGCATAAAGTATGTCTGTGCTTGTAAAATTCTGTTCCAATGCATACATTGTTTCAGAGGTTTCGCTAAAGCTGCATGTCTGCATTATATGCAAGTTCAGATATATGTATTTAAAAATTTATATGTATATATGTATATTCATACCATATCAGTGAGTCCCCTCTGGTTGAAGGCACCATTTATGTACTATGAATTTTGATGTCACAGAAAACTGATTTCTTCTATAAATTTTATGGTATAACAGAAGTTGATGTACCAGCAGGAAAGTGGCCTCTTTGATTTCAGGCGAACTGAAGTTTCTCCTTTGTTGCTGATAGTTGATCGAAGGGATGACCCTGTGACACCTTTGCTGAATCAGTGGACCTATCAGGTACTGTTGCTGTGACTATCATATGTGACTTTCTTTTCTGTTCATATGTGGGATATTCCTCTTGAATAATTTTGATGTCCGCCTGGTACAGTTCCATGATTACTCTCTTTCATGTGCAGGCTATGGTTCATGAATTAATAGGTATTCAGGACAACAAAGTAGATTTGAGAAGTATTGGAAAGTTTTCAAAAGATCAGCAGGTTTATTTGACTCTCTCTGTTGCCACAGTATACTAAATTTTAGTAGTTTCCATAAAGTATCATCTTCCTGTTGTTTAAACTTACAGGAGGTTGTGCTCTCATCAGAGCAAGATGCCTTCTTCAAAGCTAACATGTATGAGAATTTTGGAGATATTGGAATGAATATCAAGCAGATGGTTGATGATTTTCAGCAAGTTGCAAAAAGTAACCAAAATCTCCAGACAATAGGTTTGTGTTGGGAAACATTGAGAATTTTTCACATATACTGTACAGTTTACTAGTTTCAACTATTACTCATAGCTTAGTTTACCAATATATCAGTAAATGCTTTGAAATTCTGCAGAGGACATGGCCAAATTTGTTGACAGTTACCCTGAGTACCGGAAAATGCACGGCAATGTTTCAAAGCATGTGACATTAGTTACAGAAATGAGCAAGATTGTTGAAGAGCGAAAGCTCATGCTAGTTTCAGAAACGGAGCAGGAGTTGGCTTGCAATGGTGGGCAAGGAGCAGCTTTTGAGGTGGTGTATATAAATCATCTATTCTTGGTTTTTGAGGTGCATGAAGAAGGAAAAATAACAACAAAAAAATTATTAAAAATTAAATTTTATATTGAATCAGCCATAAAAATTTATTTTTTGAATTTGAGTCAACTTGCTAAATTGCAACCAATGTCTCACATCAGATTAAAATATAACATATTAAAAGGATTTGGTTGGCTAAAATTGAAAATGTGTGTGAATGTTTGGGTTTTTCTTCGTCATTAGGTCTAAAATTAAAGCATTTCAAAAAAATCCATCAAAGCTTGATATGTTGATTGGGAAGTGAAAAGAAGAGTGAAGTGATTGGAGGATACATGGAATTAGAAAGCCTAGAATGTGTTTATGGCCTTTCTTGATGGGACAGACTGGCAGCAGGTTCCTGAGGAAGTAGAATGTGTTTATCTCGTGTGATTGAAAGACCTAAACATTAATACAAATTCTACCTTTATCAAGGATGCAAATAGAACCCCAATCTTCTAGTATTAAATAAACCATAAATAAAGAAATAAATGTATAATAGATTGATGATTGCTTATCCAAGGATCTATTTATGCTTGATTCATAAATTAGCATTTCATGTTACATCTTACCTAACAACTTGCTATTTAGTACTTTGCATCTATTATCTATCTATCATATGCCTTCTGATATGCTAGTATAACAATTTCTGTAATAGCAATACCATCCAATTTACTGCCATTGATTATTAGAGATATCTGATTTCATTGAGATTTTTGCTGCCTAAATGATTCTCATTTGCAGTCTGAAGCTACAGTTGGACATGTATGATGCAAGTGGTGAATAATGATCAATCTCTTTTCTTCATATGCTTCGTTGCAGGCTGTGACAAATCTTTTAAACAATGAGAGTTTAACTGATATTGACCGTCTACGGCTAGTGATGTTATATGCTTTGCGTTATGAGAAGGAGAGTCCTGTTCAATTGATGCAGCTTTTCAACAAACTGGCTTCTCAATCTCCCAAGTACAAACCTGGGGTAACTATCAATTTTGCATTATCTCCCTACATAGTTTGACTTGTGTTTACTTTCTCAGTGCAAAGTACAAGCCTTGGGTATCATATTAGTAACATGTTTATTGATGCATATCCATATATAGAGTGCCATTAATGATCAGATACATCCATCATTAACGACAACTCGATAATGGCAAACTGTTGGTCAAATTTACTTGTCAGATCCTTTAGGAATGGAGGAATATAATCCAAAACTAGTTAAATTTGGTGTCTAATTAAATTAGGATGTTTTAATGTTTTTTATAAATGTTGTTGGACTTTAGTCAGGCCACAAATATGTTGAGAGATATTGTGTCTTTAGTGCTAAGTAAAAATATGAATTGTTTTGACATGATTGATTGTTAATTGGTTTTGCTATATTGATTATCATGAAATGGCAGCTTGTCCAATTCCTCCTGAAGCAAGCTGGCGTTGATAAGCGAACTGGGGATCTTTATGGGAACCGGGATTTTCTGAATATTGCTCGTAACATGGCTCGTGGATTGAAGGTTGAGATGAAAAATTATTCGTACATGCACTTATTCCCCTTCTTCACAATCCGTGTTAGTTGCTTATAGATATTTTTTTTCTACCTTTTTCATAGGGTGTTGAAAATGTATACACCCAGCACCAGCCTCTTCTGTTCCAAACCATGGAAAGCATAATCAAAGGGCGGATGAGAGATGTAGACTACCCTTTTGTTGGGAATCATTTTCAACAGGGAAGGTAGGTACAGTAGAGAATGAAAAAATCATGGTTATAATGTTATACTTTTGGTATTATTCTCTCTGGTAGCAGTTTATATTTGACAGCTTGATTTTGTCATATCATACGAGGTAGATTCCACAAATTGATGTGCCAAACTTTTGGTTCTTTTAGCAATTGTATACATTTTTAAGTGAAACAGAAGCTGATGATTCAGTAGTTGAATCAACAACTTAACCCATCATCTTAGGTATTGCTCATTTAACCAAAAACATCTCTCAAAGAGATCTGAAGCTTTTGTGTTTAACGTTTATTTCGTAATATTTAATAGTATAACCAGAATCTTAGCGAAATGCAAGATTAAAGTTGTCGTTCGTGCACTAATTGATAGAGGGTGTATTGTGAATGAACCATCCAATTCAGTCAAAAGGAAAGTGGTCTGTGTATCAAATGATGTCAGCTTTGATGATGCTCAAACACTTGGGGACTGGACTGCTGTTGCTTTAGGTATTATATGTCAGTAAAAACTTATTTAAGCCAGTGTGCAAAGACACTACACCTTGGTACTTGCTAGCATCTGATTCCATTAACAGTATTATTTATTTATGGCTTGACTAGCGGAGACACCTTTTATGTCTCATTAAGAGAGCTGTGATTGCATGTCCATCTATTGCATGTTTTCTGCCTCTTCACTGCTCTAATTCTGTGTCTCTCTCTTTTATCACGGACCCTCAAAGATTTAGTACTGTTCTGTTATGGGATTGAATATAATGGTTTTGGTGGGAGAATGAAAGCCAGTTAGGCATTAGAAAATGGAAAACTCGCCGATGATTTGGACTCGATACTTTTGTGCAGGCCGCAAGATGTGGTAATTTTCATTGTTGGTGGCACAACATACGAGGAGTCTCGTTCTGTTGCTTTGCAAAATGCTAGCAATTCTGGAATTCGTTTTATACTTGGTGGTTCTGTAGTTCTTAATTCAAAGAGGTATGATGTCTTATGCATGGCACACTCGAAACTCATTTTAGAATCATATTACAACTTGGTGCCTTTGTCAATCTTGCATCTGCTGGAGGATTGGGGAATTATTTTCAGTCAGGCTTACGCCAAGTTGGTGGGGTGCCTGGGTTATATTCCCTCATGTTCTGCTTTCCTTCAAGTTTCATTATAGAATAATCTTGACGTATCCTAAATATTTTCCATGGCTTAATTTCCTAACACAACTATATGTAGGCTATTCAGTCTGACTGTGCTGTGAAGGATAGAAATTTAAGATATGTTCGGAAATATTTTGATTATTTAGGTTTATAATGGAGCAAAACTGATAAGAGGATAAGTTATCCTTCACTTTGTAAATTGTTTCTCTTATTAACTAAGACATATTTTTTCCTTATTAATATCTTTTGGTCGGAAAATGCAGGTTTCTTAAGGACCTTGAAGAAGCTCGGAGGATAGCTCGATCTAGCACTAGTGTGGTTTGAAGCTTATGCCCTCTGGCCCCCATCATTTGTAGCTATTTGAGAGCCATGTAGATATTTGTTTTCGGCTTTACATGGTGATAACACTCGGATGACTAAGAATTGTAAGACCGTGGCTTAGATTACTACACTAGATTGACGAGAGATATCAACCACAACCCATTGTTACTGCAAGAGCAGGAGCAGGTGGTGTTACTCACCCACATGCACGAGAGTACATGCTATCCGAAAAGAGTCCGAGAAGGCCTAAAAGCAATCAAGTTGATGTTGAAAGGATGAATTCTCACCTTCTCGTCTCCCTGTTGCCCCACAAGAAACTTAATTTCCAACGTTGCACCAGTTTTGGCCAACCATGATCTTGTCAGATATCTATAATGACTCGCAAAAATTTGTGATGTTTTTACTCAGTAGGAAAAAAAAGAGAAAAAGAACAAAGTATTGTAATTTCACACATTAAAAGAAGTAAACCTACATTTCTATGTGCTTGTTAATATAGCTGTGCCATCTTGAGTTTGTGGAAAAGGGAATCGAGACATCTTTCATTAAAGTCTTAATTCTTGACTTTTGTTTTATATTCGATTTTGATTTTGATTTTGATGGTGACATTTTTGTGAAAAATTGTTAGCATTTTATACACAATAAGCAGTTATTGACTTTCATGTATAAAGTAATGATTAAATGTCATCATCAATCATGATGCATATGTATGTGTACTTATGGATGTATCATGTATGAATGTGTGTATTTATACAAAATTTGTTTGTGTTTAACAAGGTGGTAGGGTGATGGAAGCTGAGGCACAATTATCAATAAATATATCAGATTTGTGTAGGTTTGATTATAAATGGTACCTGGCTATATTTGGATAAGAAAAAACCTGCCAAATATAGGTTGGCGGTGTACCTATAAATTCCAATTATGAATTTCTAACCACTTCCGTCCGATTACAGGGAAGGAAGTAACAGCTACTGCACAAGAGAGATCTGGTACCAGACTACCAATAGAAAGCTTTCCTCCACTCCATTAATAGCAACTTCAAGACCTCTCTCTCTCTCTCTCATCCTCTGCGACAAAATCAACTATGATAATTATTTTATTATTATTATTTTTTGAATTTTATTTTATTTTCCCTCTCTATTATATTTGATCGAAGGTATTTCTTTATTTCACCTCGGAGAAGGGAAGGTAAGTGAGACAGCGCTCTCTACAGGGGGTTTAAAACTATAGACTTAGCTCAGGTTTCTGTGATCTCTTAGATTCTCATCAGTGACAGTCTCTCAGTGTAGTAGTAAAAACTTGCAGCTGTATGTATGATCAAATCAGAAGAGTGATGATTATAATTACTGTCAAATCTGTTTTAACTCTGCTGGCAAAGTTATATCTTATGATATTGCTTGGGATTAGACACAGGATATTGCTAAATGATCCGAGTAGAAATGGCTGGAGATATCACATTTTTTTTTTTTAAATCTTATTTATGTGCCTGGCAATGACTAAACGCATGTTTAACTAGGCACTTTATTTAGTGGATGTTTTAATCTATTTAAAATAAATATAAAATATTATTTTAAAATTTAAAAAATATTAAATAATTTTTTAAGTATTTGACATATTAATTCAAAATATCGTTTTAAAACTTAAAAATAAAAAAAATTTAAACTAGACACACCATTTTTTTTAAAACGACATTTTTAAAATTTTATTTTCTAAAATAAGTTTTTGATCCAAATACCCTCTTAAACTTCTTAATTAAAATAGAGAGGAGAAAGAAAAATAGAATTCAACGGGATTTTTATATCCACACATTTCTTAAATTTTTTTTGAGAATTATGGTCTCTTCTTCAAATATGAGGAGAGAGAATAACTCTTAAAAAAAAATTTATAATTTTTTTCTTATTTTTCTTTATTTTGTTTCTCTTTTTTATTGTAAAAAATAAAATATTAATTTTATTAATTAAATAATAAAATAGAAAGTGTTGTAAAAATATGTATAATTTTCAAGGCAAATTAAAATATAGAATTGAATTATTTGTAATATAATAAAGAGTAAAATAGAAAATGTTACTGGAGATGATAGGATTATCTAAGCTCTTAAGCCAAAATAAAGAGGAAAATGAATAAAAATGGGATCCAAGATACTCTTTGAATTCACTCATTGCCTAAATTTTTTAAAGAGTCATTATATCTGGTATCAAATGTGAGAGAGCAAATGACTCTCTAAATTTTTTTTTTTTATATGTATATACTTTCTATTTTCTTGTTAATCACTTTTTGGATAAATTATAATTTAATTCTTGAGTTTTGATCTGAAAAATAAAATAGTCCATATATTTTGAAAAATATATGATTTAATCCTTGCATTTTTCCTCAGTAAGACTATATAATTCTTTTGTCACTGTTAAATACCTATGAAAAAACTAAAATACCTTTCCTTTACCTCTAAATTTTCATCCTGCTCATCCGCTCCTTTAACTAAACAAGGATCTAAAAATAACAAGAAATAAATATACTGCCATTAATGGTCAGAAGCTCAAAAACTACACAATGTTAAAAATCCTTTAATTCTTGGTTAATCAAAAAAGTAATAACTCCTATCATTTCAAGAAGGTTGTATCATCACTAAAATAAGACTAATCAATAAACAATTGTAAAGTAAAGCATTTATAGCTTTTGTTCTTTCTCTGGTTGTTATATAGGAAAAGAAATGCAAAAAGAAAATACAGAAGGAAAGCGGAAAATTCTTGAAGCACTCCAAATATCACAAAAAATTTAATTTGTGCTCAAATTCGATGACTCCATAAAGTTCGTGTCTTTCAATTTCAACCACAGGTTGCACATACGTATAGCATCTACACAAGTGCGAAGAACGGTCATAATTGTCGCTAATCTTTTTGCCATATACAGACACAGAGCTCCACCTCTCCCAATTGAGTAAAGAGTATAAGAATAACGAATCAATTGCTAAAGCCATTCCACAAGCTAGAAGGAACTACCAATTTCATTGTTGTACGCGCTTGCTACACAGGTTGAGTACTGCCCCCAAACGAGCCAGCCAGTAATTGAAAATAGGTTTGGGCTTAATGATATTATCCCCATTGATCGGTGATAGTAATTTGGAGTTTTGATCGAGGGGAAAAGGGTTTGATCTTGTTGCAAATAGGAAGCCTGAAATATGGGGCTCTAAATAACAATGAAGGAGAAGAAGGAACTGGACTTTTCTCAGGTTGAGTTATTGAAGTATCAGGGTTTGAGGGAGTAATGCTTAGAGGATATCCAAGAGAAGGTTGAGGTGGATTAGACATTGAAATTCAATGTTTTCTTTATTGAAGAGCAAGGATTTTCAGGAATCCAAAGTCAAAAATCAAATTTTATGGAAAACTATAAAAATTCAATCAAGGACGAGATTTGGAATAAGAGTCGAACCAATAAATGTCACCCATTTTGGCTAGTGGGCTTGATCGCAACTGGTATAGTGAAATCAGGAATACCTACCTAGGTGCATGCATAACATTCTATGGTATTTGATTTAGGATTTAGGGAGAAAGGGAAGTGAAGGTGGATGATGATTTTTACTTGGTGGTTGTTGATGGCAGTGATAATGGTGTTACTAGGTGTTAGCTACGGATTGAAGGTGGAAAGGGTTTATGTGTTGAAGGAAAAATGTATGGCAGAGAAGGTGTAGAGATAAGGACTATATAATCTTACAAAGAAAAAATACAGAAATTAAATCATATATTTTTCAAAATATAAAAATCACTTTATTTTTCAAACTAAAATTTAAAAATAAAATTATAATTTGCCATTATTTTTTTAACTTTTTATCTTTCTCTATTCTGTTGTTAAAATAAAATATTAATCTTATTAATTAAATAAAGAAATAAAGTATATTGTTAAAATATGTACAATTTTTAAAATAATTTAAAAAGTCACATAATAGTCATAGACAATATATATCTATATTTATTTTACTCGTATTTTTTTGAAATATTTTATTAAATTTATTTTTTTAACTGTTGTTTACACAGTTGTAAAAATTGGACCGAACTGATCAGTCGAATCAAAAAAATTGAGAACTAAATTAAGAATCAGTCCGGTTAGCTCTAAAAATTCATCCTCCAAAAATAAATAAACCAACTGGTTAATCAGTAAATTTGTCAAACTATGTCAGCCTTTCCGGTTTGAACTGATCAATTTTTTTTTATATATATATAAAATAATAAATATTAAATTATATTTATTTTCATCATATATATAATAAATATCAAATTATATATACATATATATGTATATCGATTTTTTTTAGTTTAACCAATTCGATTCCGATTGAATCTCTGATCCTCTGACGCTTTATTTTTATAGATTTTTTAACCAGTCCAATTTTGAATATATTAGTTACTTATTAATATTGACTTCAATTTTCTTAAAATATATATTTATAACACTGAAAATAGAAGAATATATAATGAATATCTAAACCTAAATTCTACCCAGTAGTGTCAACTCAACCAAGTTTTTAGTGACACGTCATTTGGTCTTTCATTCCATACATGGGCCAATCCATCCTTAATAACAATGTTTTTAAACTATTAATTAATAAATCAAAGTCATTTACTTTATTTTTCAATTATATAAAGGAAATATGAGATATAGAAATTTCGAGTCTTAATATTCTAAATAAATTACATTATAAAATAAACATTTAGCCATTAAATTACTAACACACTATATAATATTAATTCATCTTTTTTTAATTTAATAATAAAATAATATTCAATTAATTTTCGACTCTCTAACCTAATTAAAAATAAATCATTCATTTTAAAAATAATTTTTCATTTATAATCTAATTTTAAATTGCAATAATTAAATTATAAATAATTATAAAAAAAAATAAAAAAAAACTAATTTACAACACATCTCTTCTGAATAATCATCTGTTTTGAATACTTTATTCTCTTATATTTTAGGTAGTGTGCAAATTCCAAAGTCATTATTTAAAAAAATAATGACAACAATGACTTGGAGAACTCTAATCTGAGAATTATTTATTTATTTATTTATTAAATCTACTTGGTTGATCATAAATATTGATGTGCTATATGATAACATTTTTCATTTTTCTTTTTTCTATTACAATATATATGAACTTATGAACTCTTCATATATATATATATATATATATAACTTATGAGTGTGGAGATGAAAAAATAATAATAATAATTAAGTTTGTACCTTCCAAAAAACAATTTGCCTTGGTGTATATTTCTTACTTGGAATCTAAGTTATATTCTCTCTCTCACTCTAATGTCTCCTTCATATATAGATTTATTATTATTATTTTATTTATTAATCAACTTCACGGACAATAGCGTAAAACAAATAAAGCATTGGAATTTTATACTATTGTATTTAATCAACTGATAAAATTAATTATCCATGTAAGTACCTTGTTGGCATTCTTATTTCTTGATTAACTTCACTAATTAAAATGCATAATTAGTACGTATACTAGGTGTAGTTTCCTTTCTACTTCCATTATTTTTTTTTTGGCCCTATTCTATCTATTAATACTTTTGATTTAGTCATCACATAGTTTAATTATGTTATCTTACTTTTTTAGGATAATTATATTCTATTGCTTATCTTAATAAATTACTTACTTTTGGATAATAATAATAATAAAGAGCATAAATTAAAGATATACAAGAGGGATACTCGAGGAGAATAAAAAAAACCATTAATTAATATATTCATAATTACCACACAAAATTAATCCAAATTACACAAAAATTGGACAGAGAAAATTAAATACAATAATTGTCTTAGTGAGTAGATGGATTAATAATTGAGATACATACATTAAATTTTACAAAAATTAGGTCTAATCAACAAAATTGACCCAAAATTAAGTTCTCAAAACAGACTCAAAAGAAAGGGAAAAGGATGATGATTAATATATTCTTAATTAGCAGAAATTTATCCAAAATACACTAAACTGGACAAAGAAAATTAAACAAAATTAATATACATATATATATATATATATCTATATGGTGTGAGATATGGATGAAATTACATTACATGCAGATGCAAAAAACTTAGGTCCACCTCAACAAAATTGACCCAAAATTGAGTTCTGAAAATGGAAATCAAAACCACACCCACTGAACAAAATTGGCTTGTACTAACCAAAACCTCTCTCTCTTTCAAGACTTCATAAATGCAGGTGCCCTCAACCAAAATAAATGGAAGGACAACAAGTAGTGGTATTAGTAGTAGTGATAGTACCTTTCTCTGCATTTTCTTCTCCACCCACTTCTGAAGTGGACAAGACAGAGACTTTCTTACAATTCTTGGAAAACCATTTTAATTGCATGTACTTGGTTTTTCTCCAAGGAGGAAAATGGAGACCTTTCTCTTTAAATGACTCTTTAGCGGCTGAACATAAAAGAGAGATTATCCTTTTAAACTTGTCTTCGTTTGCAACAAATATTGAAGGAACAATACTGTTGATAAGGTTTTTGTAGGTTTGTGTAGGTCTTGCCAACTCAAATTGAGATCTAAAATCCATATCCACTATCACTCTTGTTATCTTATCACCTTTCACCATCTTCATCACCTCTATATACTCATAATCACCTACAAATTGAAAAACTAAGACCCAAAAACCAAAAAGAAATTATAAAGAAAGTAATTAAATTTCAAGAATCAATAAAAGATTCAATTATCAAGAAAGAGGAAGAGAGAAAAAGAAAGTACCTTTGGAGATACCAAAAGTGGAAAGATTAACCCAAGAAGTCTTGCAAAGAGAAGCTTTATAACCATCCATTAAAAACCTCAAAACCACCCATTTCTTGAGACTATTGGGTTCTCCCATATTTCTGATATACATCAAAACTTTTTCAAGAACTTGAGTCTCAAAATCAGTGGCCTCCAAGAGAATATCCTAAAGAAAAATTAACAAGAATCATCATAACCAAGAACAAATTAAAACCAAGAAATGATTATCAAGAATATCCCATATAAAGAAAAAACAAGAATCAAAGACCAAGAAAGAAATGAAATGATTATCAAGATTCAAGAATAGAGAAAAACAAATTCAGAGACAATTGAAGAAACCTGCAAAATGGATTGTTGGGGAGGTTTTGAAGATATAATAGGTGGTGTAGTTGATGATTCTGATTCATAGTAGTCTCTAACCATTTGATCAATGAGTTCTTCATCTCCAATGCTATCCATTATTTTTAATTTCTGTTTTCTTTCTCACAAAAAGTTAAGAAATTAAAGTGCTTTTTTCCTTTTAAATTTGTTTGTTAAGGTAAGTCCTCTTTAAAGTCAATAAGCTTGTGTGTGACAATTCAGAAAAGCTATTAATGTATTGTGAAATTATAGAGTAATTTTTGATAAAAGTTAGTACTATTTTTCGTTAAAGCAACAATTAAATGGTGATGTCACTCAGAAAAGTAAGATAGATGTTGCCATTTTATCATCATCCATTTATACATGCATAGAGATTGAGATTAGGAGAGGACTCATCAGATGAGATATTTACATGTACATGCTTGTCCTTCCATGCATATATATATATATATTGATTAGACAAAAACCCTTTGCTTATCCTATTTTGTTTTTCTTAAAATTTTATTTGTTCATATCAAGTCCTAATTTTTTTTTTCATATTAAGAATTTTTTTATAGTAAAAATAAAATTAATGAGAAATTTTATAACACTAATTTAAAAATATTAAAAAATTTATACGAATTTTTTTGTTATAAAAATTCACTTATGCATTCCAAATTTTTCAAATTTTATGTATTAAACACTATAATTTTAATGTAAAATTTTCGTAATTCATACATTGCCATTACATAATTTCTAATTAATTCTATCTTTACTATATAAAAATTCATCAGTGTGAAACAAATAAAATTTTGAGACTTTATTGTGGATAAATAAAATTTTAAGAGCTCAATAAATAAATAATGCAATATTTGAAGGCTCTAGAATGTGTTTTCCCCATAAAAAAAAATATTTTATTAGCATTAGTATGGGTAAAACTAAAATTATAATTTTTTAGAGTTAAATTAAAAAATACTAATCCTTAATATATGTAATTATAACTTTACATACATATATATATATATATATATATATATATATATATATATATATATATATATATCAATTTTTTTCCATTTAACTAATTTATCAAAAATCAAACCTCGGACCCTCATTGGTTCTTTAACCGCTAAAACATTGACTAAAATAAACAGCTCGGGTGCAAATTGCAACATGTACTGAAATTTTTGTTTCAGTTCTTCAAATTTACCTCTTCTTTTTTGTTTGACTATCCTTCCAAGAGTCTATTAAATGGTCTATAATCATAAAATTAATTAATGATATTATTTTTTTTTTTAAATA
>CANXYC010931086.1:0-15349 GCA_948193065.1 Aleurites moluccanus | reverse complement strand
ACATGTATCATCATATAAACATAACCAAACTAAAAGATTTCAAAAGAAACCAACTTATCCAAATTTCTTCAAAACTTTCCTTTGATTATTTGGTTGCCTAAATGAATTCTTCCAAGGATTTAAAGGTCAAAATAGTGTTTAAAATGTTGGAATTGATAGATTTCCATCAAAAATGGAAAGAAAAGCATCAGGAATGGAGAAATCTTCTTTGGCCAAACCTTAGGTTTAGAAAAACTGAAGTTTGCTGCAACAAATTCTGAAGGAATAAGAAGAATTGCTGAAATTTGACCTTATATATGATTGATGGAATTAGGTAAATCAAGGTATTGGTACTTTAGGTTTAAAATCAACATCCATCCATCCATTTTACATACTTTAATCTCATTGGATAATCCAAGGTCAGCTCAAATAGGTTACATACAGATTTTCCACACCATAATATAACCTTAAAGGGAAAAATTCAATAAGGTGAGCTTACGATAGCTAAAATGCTCCCGATCGATCCAACCGTTTGATTTTCCATCATTTAATCCAACGGCTAGATTTAATCAAGCCTAAACTATTATCATAGGATCATACACACCTTATAATCCCTTATTATCAATAAAATTACAATAAGGTCCTTAATTTACTCTGAAACCACTCAAACGCCCTGATTGAGCCGTTTTTCCCGAAATTGTCTCCAACCGGGTATATTTTTCCATATAATTCCCAAATAAATAAAATAAAACCATTTATATTCACTTTTATTCTTCCCTTTACTCAAATATACTGTTAAATTCATAAAACCTCGAAAAACTGCAAAATTACAATTTAGTCCCCCGATTACCAAAAATTCCAAACTTACCCGATTAAGTCCTAACTGACTTCAAACCCATTATAGGCCTAAAATTAGATCATATAACATACATAAATATAAATTCCATGCATACACATATCATATTAACATGTCATAAAGAAAGGAAAAAAAATAATTTTCCTAAAGGTCCCTATCAGGGTTTAGGCTAAGGTGTTACACATATGGTATTGTAACAGGGCTACCTCAATGGTGTAGCGGGTAATTCCATCGACTGTGTGCACATTGGTATTAATTAAATTGACCCTTGCTAGGGAGGATATAAATATTCTCTAGTCGTAAGGGCTGATCACTCTTACATTCAGTGGATTATACACTTTATGATAGTGCTAGAGTATGGAATTATGCACGATTGTGCTATTACAAACAGTGCAACTGCACTTTTCATTGGACCCAATCATGTTATATCATATGTATGTTGACTCGTACTCTGGATACTCAAATGGATATTTATATGGATATTTATATGGATACTTACATGGATACTTGTTTCACCCTTTACTTGTTATCCTATATTGATTCTACAAGTCAATTGAAAGCAATCATCGTATTATGAACATCTACTGCATTTTTTTATACATAGATTCACCGAGTATTTTTATACTCACCCCCCTTAGTGGTTTATGTTTTTCAGGTATGCAGTGAGGCTCGAATTCCATTAGCACCTTCTATCCTCACTTTGGAATTTTGATACTTGTAAAATATTTGTACAGTATTAGAGATTCTATGGTACTGTAACTTAAATAGGGACATATATGTGTGTGATTGTGTTTCTTATAGTCTTGCATATAAGTTATGCTATGGATATATTTATAGTTTGATATATAGATATATATATTGAGTTGATATTGGAGGTTGATATGAGTATTGATGATAATGTATATTGGAAGTGCTTATTTACTTGTTTTACAACTGGGCATAGTCATATATTAGAAGAGATACTATCAAAATTTCAGCAGCATTATTAAGCTATAATTGAGTTGTTTGTATATTGCTTGCCATTGTCATATAGTAATGGGTTCTTCGTGGTACTGGTAGCTTAGGCAACACCCATACCCTAGAACTGTCGCGGCTCCCAAGTTGGGTCGTGACAGTCGCGATCCGGAAATGGGTTGTGACAGAATCTAAATCTAAGTCACTTATTTCTTTAAAGAGAGAGAGAGGGAAGAAGAAGTGAGTGAAGGGGATAGCCCACCTCAGAAGTATTAAAAAGTACAAATAAAAGAAATAAAAGTCATAGACTTGGATGGATATGAAGTTGATGTGGAAAATAATCTAGAGAAGATAGAACCAATAGAGAGTGATGAAGAAGAGTGGTATGAATAAATAGAAGATTTGCTTGTTGGAAGGGAAGACACGCATGAGCAAGTTAATGCAATGGAAGCGATAATTAAAAAATTCATGCATAATAAAATCACTCAAGTACATGCAACAAGGATCTACCATATTGTAGCCAAAATTCCTCATACATGGACCAATCAACATCTGAAACAAGGTTACCGCTTGAAGAAAAGAAGAAGATTACACTAAGCACTCCAAGTGTGATGCCTCTAGATTGTCCATAAAGGCATGACCTTCAACTTGGAACTTCACTCAAAGCTTAGGTACCCTCGTCCAGGTGGCTTTGTATCTAGTTTTAGCCCAAATTCCAGCAAAGGTTTCCAATGCAAAGGGATTACAAGTCTCAAAATGGTGCTTAACCCTTTTTCCTTATCTAGTACACAAACATGTATACAAAGGAAAACCAAGAAAGGAAGAAGATAGAAAGTTTTTCTTCTAAAACTCTTGTAAGACTTTCTTGAATTGCTTGAGAGAAAAACAAAACAAAATTTGCTCTCTCAAGCTCAAGTGTGCCGGCCAAGCATAGCTCCCACTCCAATTTTGTCTAAAATTTCACTCTTGTAAAATTAATGGAGGACAAAATGTAATTGATGTGACAAGGGTCATTACTTGTCTCCCACTCAACTAATGATGCCTTGCATGAAGAGATTAGTCTTTTTAAGAATTAAGTAGAGACAAATTTGCAATTAATTAATCCATGGCTAATAAGACAAATGAGCTTTAGTGGATAATCTATTCATCTCCCACTAATCCAAGCCCAAAACCCATCTTCCAAATTAGAGAATGGGCTTTTCTAATTCAAGACAAGCCCATTAGCCAATAATTAATTACTTTAAGCCCAAAATGCTATTCTTCATTATCTAATATGGGTCGGGCCCACATAAATGCAATAGCCCATCATTACAACCGGCCCAAAGTACCAATACATCAACACTTGAATTTTATGGAACTGAGCAAACAGTCATGCAAGCAACCACATTAACTTAATAACCCTCTCCATCCATTTATCTCAAGGACTGAGATAATTAAGTTGAAGGCTTCATACATGTTTGTGTGACTTTCTAGTTTCATGTCCGATTTTCAATGAGAAATGATATTATCCAGAATGTCACGATAAAACTTATCTCAACCAATCAAGGGAAATCTCGTTCCCGATTGGTTCCCATAAATCATGGTTGACCCTTAGCAATAGGTGCGATGATGTAATACCCTAGAAAACTACTATAAGAACATAATAACAAAACTAGATATTGGACTGGGAACACCAAAATAACTAAGGAAACATTTTGAACCACAATTAGAATGCATTAGTGATACTATCCTGAAAAATGTCGGTGTTAATTACACTGCACGGCGAAATAGCAGTCCAGTTGATAGATGAATTTTTGATTCAGACCAGGGGTAAACAATCATATATATATATATATCTGTGTGTGTGTGTGTGTGTGAAATTTTAGTGAAAAGGAAAAGTTGAAAAATATTTTGGAACACTGAAAATTTGAGTAATGACAAAATCATAAATAAGTCAAACTTTAGGGCTATAGTGGGAAACATACTGTCTAAGTTCCAGAATGACTTTGAAACTATTTTTATAATAAACTACAGATAAAAAGAAGCCATTTCAGTTTCAACCTTGTTTTTTTCATTTGCCAACAATTAACTATTCTTTGGTAACTATAAACTAAGGTGAGTTAACTATAAACTATTTGACTTAGTTAATTATACATCTTTAAGACTTAGTTAACTCACCTTAGTTTATGACTTATATATTGCCAACTCATTTCTCCTTGTTCCATAGCCTTAACACTTATGTAACACCTTAGTTAAAACCTAGAAACTGAACCATAAAGGGTTGCTTAGGGAAATTTTGCCTTGATTTAAATATTGTGAATTATTATGTGTTGCTACTTGATTTTGACATCTATGCATGTTATATGATGTATTTGTATGAATAGAAAGGGTTTAAAGGCTATTAGGAAGCAATCGGGTAAAATTAAGTTTTTAGTAAACAAGGGGCAAAATGGTCATTTCACATCCTTTGAGTTTTTAATGGAAATTAACATTATATTTGATGATAAAGTTATATTGGAAGTGTTATTGCTTGTTCTACAGTGAGGTATAGTCATATATTAGAGGAGATGCTGTCGAAATTTCAGTATAAATATTAAGTTGTATTTGAGTTGAATATTTGAATTGCTTGCCATATCATACAGTTAATTGGGTTCTTCGTGGTACTTGTAGCTTAGGCAACACCTGTACCCTAGAACCGTCGTAGCTCCTAGGTTGGGTCATGACAAAGGTGGTATCAGAGCTAAAGGTTTATTATAACCTGTAGTGTTTGCATATTAGTAGCAATATAAGTACCATGGAATCTAGGATTCTCTTATATCGTCAAAATGACAGTCTTCTTCATTGTTTAAAATTCTGCTTACCTATGATATAAACATTCTTTTACATGTTGGGTTGTTTTGTTTTGATTTGTAACAGTGTGATAAGATGTCAGAAAGGGAAAATAGGTGTGCTAGACCTGTTGATGAGGGTGAGTTTCATGGATCTAGTGAGGAAACAAAGGTTGCTTCTAATACATCTGCTATACGGAGGACTCATTCTGAGCCACCTCGGTCATGGAGACGTATTGAGTTTGATATGATGGGTGATGCACCCTGGAGATAGGAGATGCAAGAGATGAGATAGGAAATTTTACAGACCATCCGGACTTATTTTGCAGCATAGCCTGCAGTAGTACAACAGCAACCTCCACCTCTAGTACAGCCAGTGGTATAGCCTGTGTTGCCACCGGTACCCCAGAGGGAACCAGCAGTATTATAGGGAGACAAAGCACATAGAATTATTCCAGAGGGTGGTGTAACTGTTGTGGAGTTTATGAGACTGCGACTACCTATTTTTGCAGGGGAGTATGGTACTGACCCCAGTGATTTTATTGATAGGGTTGATAGGATGGTTCAAACACTACCTTGTTCTGATGCCAGTACAATAGAGTTGGTGTGATTATTACTGGAGGTAGATGCTGCTACCTGGTTTATGGAGCATATTGATGATAACATTCATAGTGATGATCCTATGACTTAGGGAGAGTTCAAACAGAGAATGATGGATGAGTTTCTGACAGAGGGTTTACAAGAGAGTAACATTGTGAAATTTGAGCAGCTGCGACAGGGGAACTTATCTGTTTTAGATTATGCCAGAGAGTTCAGAAAGTTGAGCAAATATGCTAGAAAGATTGCTCCTACAGATAAGATCTGATTAGGTGGTTCAAGAGAGGATTATATGCATCTCTGCATAATATTCTGTTGGCTATGGAATTTACTTCCCTCAGTCATGCTATTGATAAAGCAGCCTAGATGGAGGCTAAATATAAGGAGGAAAGATCTGATAGGGAGCAGCGGAAGAAAGGAAGAGGAGGGGAGTATCATAGACCTGGAGAGGGGACATCTCAGACTTTTGCACCTAGACCTTCTCTCAGGCCAGTGCAGTCCTTACCACCTTTCAGTTAGAGATAGGATTTTGGTAAAGGTACTAGTATGAGGCCTCCTATTCCTAGTTACTTTCGAGGCCTTATTAGACTAGTTCAGATGACATCAACAGTGCCCACATGTACTTTTTGTGGGAGGAGACATTCAGGGGCATGTCATATCAGATCAGGGACATGTCTTAGATGTGGAGAGTTTGGGCATTTTTACAGAGATTGCCCTATGCCCAGAGCTTCATAGACTTTAGAGGCAGGATCATCCCAACCATCAGTACAAATGGGTAGAGGGAGTATAGGCAGAGGTAGACCAGCAGGGCAAAGTCCATCAGCAAGACAATCAGTAGCTGGTCGGGGCCAGGGGCGTGTTTTTGCAATTACCCAACAACAGGCCCTGGGATCTCATGAGACAGTCGTAGGTATGATTTCTGTGCATAATATAATGGCTTATGTGTTGTTTGATTCGGATGCAACCCATTCTTTTATATCACCTATTTTTGCCATGAAATTGAGATTGGGTAGGAAATCTTTACATGTACCCTTAGAAATAGTCACAACAATGGGGGATAAAATTATTGTAGAGTATAAGTATGATATTAGTGATATAAGAATTTGTGATAGATCTTTTCCTGTGGAATTGATTGAGTTACCTGTATTGGATTTTAATGTTATCCTTGGTATGGATTAGTTAACTGTTCATAAAGCTTCGATTGATTGTGCAATGAAAAGGATAAAATTTTGACCCGATGGCAGGAAAAGTTCATTTTTCAGGGGGAGGCTAACAACCACATATCGGGGTTAGTATCTGAAGTACAAGTAGGGAAATTGATGAAAATGGGGTGTATTGCTTATTTGGCATCGGTGGTTGACATTACAGGGGTATCTAAAAAGTTATAGTAGATTCTAGTGGTGAAAGAATTTTCAGATGTATTTCCAGATGATCTTCCAGGACTGTCACAGAGAGGGAGATTGAATTTGAGATTGAGGTATATCCTGGTACTGATCCTATATCTATTCCACCATATCGGATGGCACCACTAGAGTTGAAGGAGTTGAAAAAGCAGTTATAGGAATTGTGTGAAAAAAGTTTTATTCGGCCCAGTAGTTCACCTTGGGGAGTACCAGTCTTGTTTGTAAAGAAAAATGACAGGTCACTGGGAATGTATATTGATTACCGGCAATTGAACAAGGTGACGGTGAAGAATAAGTATCCTTTGCCCAGGATTGATGACTTGTTTGATCAGTTACAAGTGGCTTGTTTCTTCTCCAAGATAGATCTGAGGTCAAAGTACCATCATTTGTGGATTAAAGGTGAGCACATTTCAAAGACAGCTTTCAGAACTCAGTACGGGCACTATGAGTTTTTAGTGCTACCATTCGAGTTGACAAATGCTCCAACAACATTTATGGATATGATGAATCGGGTGTTCAGAACATTTATGGATAAATTCATAATTGTCTTCATTGATGACATCTTAGTGTACTCCAGAAGTAGAGAAGAACATGAGGAGCATCTCAGAATCACATTGCGGATATTACGAGATCATCAGTTGTATGCAAAGTTCTCAAAATGTGAGTTTTGGTTAACAGAGGTAGTATTTCTAGGGCATGTTGTGAGCAAAGATGGTATAAAAGTGGATCCACTGAAAGATGAAGCAGTTGCCAATTGGCCACATCCCACTACAGTCACTGAGATACAGAGTTTCCTTGGTATGGTAGGGTATTACCTCCAGTTTGTTAAAGACTTTTCCAGAATAGCTGCACCAATGACAAAGTTAACTCGGAAACAAGTGAAGTTTCAGTGGAATGATGAGTGTGAAAAGAGTTTCCAGACTCTTAAGAACTGTTTGACCACTGCACCAGTGTTAACTCTTCCTTTTGAGGCAAGCAGTTTTGCTATATACTGTGATGCTTTGAGAATTGGTTTGGGTTGTGTTTTGATGTAGGACAGGAAGGTAATTACTTATGCTTCCCACCAGTTAAAGAAACACGAGGTGAATTACCCCACACATGATTTGGAAATGGTAGTAGTAATCTTTGCTCTGAAGATATAGAGGCATTATTTGTATGGGGTGAGATGTGAAATTTATACTGATCATAATAGTCTCCGATACATCTTACAGTAAAAAGAATTGAACTTGAGGTAAAGAAAATGGGTTGAGTTACTGAAAGATTATGACTGCCAGATTTTGTATCATCCTGGAAAAGCAAATGTGGTGGCAAATGCTCTTAGTAGAAAGTCAATAGGAAGTTTATCATATGTGACTACTTCAGAAAGACCCTTGGTACAAGAATTGTGGGAGTTAATGGCTAAGGGTTTAACTTTGGATTTGGAATCACAGGGGCAGGAGACAGTATTGATAGCACAGTTCCAAGTGAAATCCTTGCTAATTGATGAGATAAAGAGTTCCTAGAATGAAGATCTACAGTATGTTAAGATCAAAGACTTGGTTCAAAATGGTAAAGCTCCTGATTTTTCTATTAAGGGAGATGTGTTAAAATGTAAAGGATGATTGTGTGTTCCAGATGTTAAGGGGTACAAAGAATAGATTATGAAAGAAATTCACTACTCTTCTTACACAGTTCATCTGGGGGTAACAAAGATGTACCATGACTTGAAGGAAATTTATTGGTGGCCAAACATGAAGGGTGATGTAGCAAAGTTTGTCCCCAAGTGTTTAGCCTGTCAGCAGGTGAAATTTGAACATCAAAAATAGGTTTGCTTCAAGAGATCCAGCTACCAGAGTGGAAATAGGAACAGGTAGTGATGGATTTTGTAGTGGGATTGCCAAGATCACAGAAGGGGTATGATTCAGTATGGATAATTATGGATAGATTGACCAAATCAGCTCACTTCTTAGAAGTAACGACAACTTATACAGTTGCACAGTACACACAACTTTATATGGACAAAATTGTACGGTTGCATGGTGTACCATCAGTGATTATTTCTGACAGAGGTACTCAATTCACCTCTAGGTTTTGGCAGAAATTTCAGGAGGCATTGGGTACTACATTATATTTTAGCACAACATTTCATCCTCAGACAGATGGAAAGTCAGAAAGAATTATTCAGACATTGGAGGATATGTTGAGGTTATGTGTGTTGGATTTAAAAGGCAGTTGGGATTGCTTCCTACCACTGATAGAGTTTGCCTACAACAATAGCTACCATTGAACCATTGGGATGGAACCATATGAAGCTTTGTATGGCAGGAAATGCAGATCACCTATATGTTGGGTGGAACCAAGTGAAAAGCAGTTAGAGGGGCCAAATCTAATAAGAGAAACAATGGAGAAAATCCCTATCATACATGAAAGAATAAAGACTGCTTTTAGCAGGCAGAAAAGCTATGCGAATCCAAAAAGAAAAGAGGTACAGTTTGCAGTGGGTGACCATGTATTTTTGAAGATCTCTCCTATGAAAGGAGTGATGAGATTTGGGAAGAAAGACAAGTTGTCACCAAGGTATATTGGACCTTTTGAGATTTTGGATCGGGTTGGTAATGTTTCATACAACTAGCTCTTTCACCTAATATGGGTCACGTACATCCAGTGTTTCGGATTTCTATGCTACGGAAGTATGTCTCTGATCCATCCCATGTGCTTCAACCCCAAGAGATTGAGATTGATGAAGCATTGTCATTTGAGGAAGTCCCAGTATAGATTGTGGATCATCAGATTAGACAGCTTTAGAATAAGAGTATTCCAATGGTTAAAGTACTGTGGCGTAGCACAAGTGTAGAAGAGTGTACTAGGGAGAGTGCGGCTGAGATGAGACACAAATACCCTTACTTATTTCATAAGTCAGGTTTTTATTCTACCTATAACCTTGAAGTAAATTCGAGGATGAATTTATTTGTAGGGGGTAGAATGTAACACCTTAGTTAAAACCTAGAACCTGAACCATAAAGGGTTGCTTAGGGAAATTTTGCCTTGATTTAAATATTGTGAATTATTATGTTTTTTTGCTTGAATTTGACATGTATGCATGTTATATGATGTATTTGTATGAATAGAGGAGGTTTAAAGGCTGTTAGGAAGCAATCGGGTAAAATTGAGTTTTTAGTGAACTGGGGGCAAAATGGTCATTTCACACCATTTGAGTTTTTAATGGAAATTAACATTATATTTGATGATAAAGTTATATTGGAAATGTTTATTGCTTGTTCTACAGTGGGGTATATTCATATATGAGAAGAGATGTTGAAATTTCAGTAGAAATATTAAGTTGTATTTGAGTTGAATATTTGAATTGCTTGTCATATCATACAGTTAATTGGGTTCTGCGTGGTACTGGTAGCTTAGACAACACCCATACCCTAGGACCGTCGCGGCTCCCAGGTTGGGTCGTGACATAAAGTTCTTTTATTGAAAACTCTATAAGCTTTGCTAGAAGTTAAATAGCCCAAGAAAACACTTGCATCCATTTTGGAGTCAAATTTTCCAAGATTATCCTTGGTGTTTAATATGAAGTATTTGCATCCAAATACTCTTAGATATGAAATTATTGGTTTTCTTCCATTCTATAACTCATAAATAGTTTTATTTAAAATTTCTCTTGTGAAAAGTCTATTTGAAATATAACAGGCACTATTGACGGCTTCAGCCCAAAAGTACTTAGGGAGAGAGTACTCATTAAACATAGTTCTAGCCATGTCAATAAGAGTTATATTTGTCCTTTCTACAACTCCATTTTGTTGGGGAGTTCTAGAAGTAGAAAAGTTATGAAAAATTCTCATTTCATCACAAAAAAATTTCAAATTCATGATTGACAAATTCTCTTCCATGATCACTTCTTAAAGATGTGATATAAAAAACTTTTTCATTTTGAATTCTTTTAGCAAAAGATTTAAACTCCTTAAAGCTTTCATCCTTATGAGCAAGAAATAATAGCCAAGTAAATTTAGAGTAATCATCAACATTGACAAATGCATATTGCTTACCTCTAAGAATAGATGTCCTACAAGGGCCAAACAAATCCATATGCAAAAGTTCTAGAGGTCTTGAAGAAGAAACAACATTTTTAGTTTTAAAAGAACTTTTAACTTGCTTGCCCATTTGACATGCATCACACATCTTATCTTTGAGAAACTTGACCTTGGGGATACCAATTACAAGCTCTTTAAACTTAAGATTGTCAATGTGATCCATGCCAACATGCCCAAGTCTCCTATGCCATAACCATGCATCATCACGTAGAGAGACCATACAATCAATATTGTCATCATGCACATTATTTAAATCAATCATATAGACATTGCCAATTCTATGACCGGCAAACAACATTTTCTTATCCTTCAAACGCTTCATATAGCATTTCTTAGAAGTAAAAGAAATTTTATTTCCTACGTCACATAATTAACTAACACTAATTAAATTATGCTTTAATTCATTAACCAATAATACATGTTCAAGAGAAGGTTTTTCGATCTTACCAACTTGCTCAATTACAATAATTTTACTTTTGCCATTATCACCAAAGGTTACCTTTCCTCCTTTTCTTATCTTGAAAGTTTGTGAGAAAACTTGCATTACTGGTCATATGTCTTGAGCATCCACTATCCAAGTACCATAATTTTTCTTTCCTTGTGGATTTCAAGCAAACTTACAAGAGATAAAATTCATACATTTTTAGGTACCCAAAAGCTTTTGGGTCCTTGGAGGTTAGCATCAATGTATTCTAGATGCACATTTCTAATGTGGCATTTGAAATTTGAATGACCATATTTCCCACAATAATGACATGTCAAGAGATTTTTATATTTTTGTTGAAATTTTGTCCTATTGTGTGTTTTGAAATGATATTGAGGCTAGTAATCATACTTTGATTTTGAACTAAAATATGCATTTTTAGGCCTCTTTAAATGAGAGTTATGTATGTCATGACTATGTACATTAGTTTTAGGTCTAGCATTTTTAGGTGGAGGAATGTGATTATGTGAACTTGATGCCTTTACAAATGTAGTCTTAGATATTGATGGAGCATCCCCTCTACTATAACCAAGTCCATACATAATTGTAGGATATCTGTGAGACTCAAGAATTTTATCTAATTTTTCTTTGCCATTACAAAGTTTGGATAAGCATTTATTATGAGACTCTAACTTGTTTCTCAATAAGGAATTCTCATTTTTTTAGTTTGTTGCATTCTTGGTTTTTAAGATTAATGGTCTTTTTGAAATATCCTAGAAAAGCCTACCATGATTTTATGATTAAAATTCTCAGTATGTGATTTGAAATTATCGAAATGACTAAATAAAATTTTAAAAACTCAGTTAGAGCGAAAACGAGAAACTTTTTCGAAAAATGTCGGTGTCGATATCGCTGCCGCAAAAATAGCAGTCCGGTCGACAGATGAATTTATGATTCTAACTAGGGGTAAATGATTATGTATATACATATAAAAATATAGTAAAAAGAAAGAGGTCAAAAATGTTTAAGAACACTGAAAAAGTAAACAATAGCAAAACTATAAATAAATAGAACTTTAGGGGTATTGTAGAATTTGGACTATCTGAGTTTCAGAACAACTCTGAAATTATTTTTATTATAAAGTATTAATAAAAATAAAATGTTTGAATATAATTTTGGAATCCAATTCCCGATGAAATTGACAGAATAAATTACAAAAGGAAAATGTAGCAAAAGCACAATTTAAGGAAAGTTTAAGGACCAAAGTGAAATTTACCAAAAGTGACTTGCTATATAAGCCACACTTAGAATTTTTTTGTTCTTCATTTTGTTCTTCCTTGTCTGAAATTTTCTCCCTCCATTTCCATTAATTTTTCTTCAAATTTGTTAAGGAAAAACCATGGAAACTTGATTCAAACCTTGAATCTTCCATCCTCCATCCATTTGCAACCTTGGAGAATAAAACATTTTCAAGAACAAAGCACTTGGAATTTTTGGCCAAAGCATCATTTTGAGGTTAATTGATGTTTTGTTTGATTTTATGTTTGATTTAGGGTTATTAGATGTTAGTTAGATTAGGTAATGTGTTTAATTGCATCAATTGATGCATATAGTATTTTTGCCCAATTTTCAAATCCTAAACCTAAGTTGTAAGAGATGATTTATTGAAATTGGATTAGTATGTGTAATTTGAGTATGGAATAAATTAATTGGAAGTTAATTGATGAATATTCTATGGTTGAATTGTTGTAGAAAATTCAATTGAAGAAAATTGCACATTTTGCCTACTTTGAGAAATTTGAAGGAATTAGTGGCAAAATAATTTTGCTAGCTCATTTGGAGTGTTAGGTGAGTCTTTTATGCATCATATGTTATGCCTAAAGTATTAAAATGTCAATTGGAATTCATATGCAAAAACCCTAAAGTGGTCAAACCCTAATTGGCTATTTTTGACTTTGATTATTCTTGTTTTTCCTATGGCTTTTTCATGCCAATTTGATCCATTTAATAATGTTTATTGATGTGTATATAATGCCTACAAAATTACTTATAATGTGTGTTATTATTGATAATTGGGGCAATGCCAATGTTGCACCAAAACCTTACCAAAATGTCATTTCATTGTTGCACTCAATGTGTTCAATAAAATTTCTAGCTCAAAAATCCATAGGCCAACCATTTGAATGCCATTGTCGCCAGCGACAATGGCATGCAATTACATCAACTTTTTATCCATAAATGACCAACTTATGTTTGATCCCATTGTTGGTTGCTAGACCTTTGGTCATTGTATAATCAATTATTATTGATATCCTATTGATTATATTGCTCATTGAATTGATTGATGATGAGTTATTGATACTTGGTAATGCCATTATTGTGAAATGGTATCTATTAATGTATTTATTGATTCTATTGATTTCAATGTGATTTGATAGAGTTGTTGCCCCGACATAGTAGTGAGTACATACTATTAGCATTGTGCACAATGTATTGTTATTATGCCCTAACTGGGAAGGGATATTAGTCCTAGTCATAAGACCTGATCCGTCTTATATTTATTGATATGAGATTGATTATGTGTTTCACACATATTCTATACGTTTCATGGCTCTTTATCTGTCTTATCTATCTTATCCATGTGATATATTCTCCATTGATGTGATTGTTGACTTACAGTCATATTCTGTACTTGATTATGTATCTAGAGATCTTGAGCAGATTGATTCATTTATTTCATCTGCCTATTGCTTATTGATATTTCATTATCTATTTATTGGTCGATGCATATTAGATTCACTGAGTATCATATATACTCACCCTCTCACTGTTTCCCATCTCCAGGTACAGAGTAGGAGGCAGATTCCTGGCTTTTGTTTCTCCAAGAAATTTTGTAGTCTGACATAGACAGTGCAATTACTTAACACTGTATGATTTTTTATATGTACTAGATGCTCCATAGGTATTGTATAATGGTATAGACAGATTGTATATATAAGTGTATGGCATATTTTGAAGTATATATGTATATGATTATGGCAATTACAGAAAGTAACAAAATGAATGACAGAGTAACAAAATGAATAGTGCTTATGTGAGTATATGATTGTGATTGATATGTATAGTATGAGATTGTATAGATGTGATGATGGGTTTTACGAGTGTCGGTCGCCTCTAGCATCTCCCACACCTTAGGACCTTCGCAGCCACGAGAGTGGGTCGTGACAAAAGAAAAAGAACGGGTCATGACACTTTTCCATTTCAACATTAGATGCACTTAATTCATTTATTTCCTTTTTGTATGCATCACAAGCATCTACGACTTCATTTGACATTTCTTTCAATTTATCATATTTGTTTTGCAACTTATGATATTTTGAAAGTAATATATCCATAATTTGTAAAGCAACATTATTAGAAGTAAAATCCAAATTACTAACCTCACTTGAAGATGTATCTTCTTCAATAGCCATGAGGCAAAGATTGGCTACTTCATCTTTGTTAGCATCCTTTTCTTCATCAGAGTCAGTTAAATCATTCCAAGTAGCTGCCAATGCCTTTTTCTTAAAATTCCCCTTATTTTTTAGTCTTGGACATTCTGCTTTTATGTGACCAAAATTATCACATTCAAAGCATTTCACTTTATTACTTTTGATCTTTTCATTCTTCTCATATCTTTCGAATGGCTTCTTGCTTTTGTTCTTCTTAAGAATAAGATTTCTTATTCTTTTGGTAAGTAAAGCCATGCCTTTATCATATTCCCCTTCTTCATTATCAATTGAGGAAGCCTCCTTAGAAGCAACAAGAGCTATCCCCTTATTCTTCTCTTCAACTTTGTCTTGAGATAAAGTTATCTCATGTGTGAGAAGTTTTCCCAACAAGTTGTCAGTTGTGAGGGTGCTGAAGTCATTTTCTTCTTCAATTGAAGCTACTCTTGCTTCCTAATCCTTCTTGGGTAGAACTCTTAAGATCTTACAATTTATATCTGCATTAGAGTGATTCTCCCAAGCTTCCTCTTTTGATTTACAATCACCATTAGACAATTGTACATTTCGAATACCTTCTCATTTGGTAACGTTTGAAAGAGCACATATTCATGAGTAAGAATTTGAATTTTCTTACCCTTGACTTGATTTGTTCCTTCATGAGTGGTCTCAAGAGTATCCTAAATTCACTTTGCCGAAATACAATGGTAGATTTTGCCATACTCATCTATACTCAAGGAACAATAGAGAGTGTTCACTGCCTTT
>CANXYC010931003.1:0-13895 GCA_948193065.1 Aleurites moluccanus | reverse complement strand
TCCAAAGAAAATAACTTAGGAAGAAAATTTACCTTATTTCCTTCAAACTGAGATTTCTGCAAATACTGCTCAAATTTGATGATTCTGCCTTAATACTGAATAATCTAGAGTTCTATTGCATTAATTTAAGTATTAATGCCTTAGACAAGAAATGGAAATATTCTGAGAAAAAACTAAAATTAATCTAAGGAAGAAAGAAAGAAAATCATGAAACGCTACTGGGGTTCACTGGGTTTAAATAAACACTGCCCCAGAAACATGCCAACCAGCTCGCCATTCTGCCTCGGCAAGGCTCCCTCGCCTAAGCCAGCTCACCAAACCTACTTCGCATTTCCAGCTCGCACTTGCTAGTCCGCAAATTTGGATCCGGCAATACTACCTCGCGTATGCTGCCTCGCCAAACTCTCCTCACAACTCTTCCTCGCATATGTCACCTCTGCAATGCTTCCTTGCCTCTTCACTTCTTCGCTTCTTTGCCTCTTCGTGAACTGCCACTTTGCACATTCTCTCTTCGCACAATGCCTCTTTGCATAATGCCTCTTTGCCAAATCCTCTTCGCCTTAGCTCTTCGCCTAAGCTTGTCACCTAAGCTCTTCGCCAAATCCTCTTCGCCTTAGCTCTTCGCCAAAGCTCTTTGCATGATCCTCTTCGCCAATTTCCACTTCGGTAAACTCGCTTCACCATCACACCACTTCGCATTTCCAGTTTGCAAAATGCCTCCTCGCATTATGCTGGCTCGCCATAACAAATTCTTCTAAGTTAAATTCTTGCCTAAACATCCCACACTTAGCCAGCTCGCAAATGAGCTACAATTATTCAGACTTACTAATTCTTCTTGTCACTTACAATCAACAGGCAGGAACACAACATATCAAATTTTCAAATCAAAATAACCAACACACAGACCGTAGTGACTCTCCAAAAGTCACCCAAACTCTTGCCTCAAAATCTAACCAAACAATCCTGATGAAAATCATTATCCACTGAGATATACTTATCCAAAAATTCTGAAATTTTACATTCATCATCTCAACATACAAAGAAACATTTTTCATGTTCACAACTTCAGCTAATTCTGCCTCAGTCACTCCCAGTAATTCTAAATAAATACTGCATCCCTGCAGAAGCTCTCAACCAAACCAGCCTTGCTCAAATAGACACAACTCATCACACACACAGACTTGTTCCAAAATAATTTACAGAATTATAGTTAAGACATAAATTAACAACTTTCATGTTTTATACTTTACCAAATTATGTCTTTAAGAATATGAAATGATCATCACAAAATCCTGCAGCATCAATAAATCAAAAATTCCTGAAATTCTCAGCATTCTCATTTGAAATTAATAAATCCTCCAAACATATAAAAATTAATAAAAATACTACAAAATGACAGATATTACATCAGATTTGTCCTATGAGAAAGTTCCAATAGTCATTATTGATAGATCGATTAGGAGACTTCGAAACAATGAGATTTCAATGGTTAACATTTTATGGAAGAACCAAGTCATAGAGGAATGCACTTGGGAGAGTGAGTCGAGCATGCAAGCAAAGTATCCTCATTTGTTTTAGACTTAAGGTAAATTCTTAAATTTAAGGATGAATTTTCTTTGGGGTGGGTGGGTGGGTGGGAGAATGTAACACCTAAGATTTCGATTTTATAGTTGCATGAAGTTATTGATACTCCTATGGTTATAGAGTGTATTGATTGGTTGTTATAGAATTGTTTCTTTGCCATAGATTTAAAGTGTGTTAGTTGGTCTTAGAGTTATTTTGGTGAGTGTTAGAATGGATTTGAGAAGTGATTGCCTTGATGAATTTGAACCTATTATTTTCACAGGCGTGAACTCTTATCACGGTCGTGAATTTGAACTTTGATCTTTCACAAGCGTAAACTCTAATCACATATGTTATTTTGCTCTCTGTCTAAATACTAGAAAATTGACCTTTTGTTGTTCACGAGCGTGAACATATCCTTCACGGGCATGAAACTTATTCTTCACAGGTGTGAATTCATTATTCACGGGCGTGAGACTTCGGGCTCTATATATATAAGTCATTTTCAGATTTTTGAAAACCAGAAACTACAAAATCATTTTTTCTTCTTCTTCTCATTTCTTCCCCATTGCTCAATTAATCTTCCCTATTACTTCTTGATCACTCAAATAACCATTTTCTTCAAGGATTCTTCATGGGAAACACACTCTAAGGCATCAAATCACTTCAAGGGTATCTTTTCTCAAGAAATCTCTTGTTAGAGTTTTAAAGGTAAATTCTAAATCTTTTCTTTGCTTTTATAGTTGTTTATGGGTTATGAAATTGTTAAATTAGCTGTTTATAGGTTGTAGGTAGTCTTTTATGAGTATTTATTACCATTAATTATGGTTGTTATAGGAATTATGAGATTTAATAGTTTTATGTGAATAATAGGGTGAATAATAATTCTTCATTTAATGGTTTAATTGGTATTAGAACTTATTTTATTAAGTACTAAGGGGTATAGAATCCTAGAATTCTTTGTATAATAGCTTTGGTTGAGGGGGGAGGGGGACCCTAATTGACCCATTTTTGAGAATTTATTATTTTAGACTTGGTGAACCCAAGGACCTAAGGATTGTTGATTGTGGAGATAGTCGAGCTAATTTCTTTGGACTTGCGGTAAGTTATGGATAATTTGTTCTTTGTTATGAAATCCATACTTGTTAATATTGTTCTTGAATGAAGTTTAGTCATTTTTCATAGACTAAATTTCATATTGAGTATCATTATTTGTGACATTGTAATATCATTGGGCCTTAGGCCATTATTGAAATATATTACCTTTGAAAGACCATTTGGGTCATATGCAATTATTAAAACCTATTGAATATTGTTAATGATATTGATAATATGAGGTCTCTAGACCCACCCATTGTTCATTATATTGATTGTATGGCTATTGAAGATTTAGAATGCCATTCTAGTAAGGGAGAATTCATTTGACTGTATGCACTAATGACCTAGCTGATAAGGTCAAATTGTATCAGTGGCTTTACCTAGGGGAGGCCTATCAGCCCTGGGACGTATGTTATGATTAAGCATACGTATGGTATGAGATCATAGTATCTCAATGGATGGATGGTTGTTTTATCGTCACATTGATGGGTGTCATTTCTTTGTAGGCAAGTGTATATATATATATATATATATATATATATATATATATATATATATATATATATATATATATATATTGAATTCAATCTATTCTTAATCAATCAACATAAAACCTTAAGTATATTGTATCTCCATAACTTATTGAGTTTTCAACTCATTCTTTCTCTTTCTATTATGGGTTTCAAGTGCTAGAAAACTTGTTGACAGGATAGACAAAACTTCTTGATTGTTTTTTCTCCCCAAAAAGCTAATATATATATATATATATTGAATTCAATCTATTCTTAATCAATCAACGTAAAACCTTAAGTATATTGTATCTCCATAACTTATTGAGTTTTCAACTCATTCTTTCTCTTTCTATTATGGGTTTCAAGTGCTAGAAAACTTGTTGATAGGATAGATAAAACTTCTTGATTGTTTTTTCTCTCCAAGAAGCTAATGTATTGATTCAATAATCATTTGATATTTTGTATTATTTTGGAATACTAATCATAGTGGCTCTGTAGATTGAATCGTATTAGATTGAGATATGATTGAGCTTATTGATAATCCTTGTTCCTTATTGATAATGGTATTTTGTCTTTTGATCGATAAGGAACAAGTGATATTGTATTGATGGATTATCTATATATTGAAATATATTATATGGTTATAGAATATTATTGATGATTGTTGATCTAGGTTTGGGTTCTACGAGTTTATGGTGGCCTTAAGTCTACCATTGTTCTAGGATCGTCACACTTTTGGTTTTGGGGTGTGACATCTTTCCTTTTGTTGTTTTTCCTTCACTTAGGAACATTTGGCTATAAGATTACTAATGGACCATTTCTCCCTAAGATCATTACAGGCAGTTTTGAGCTGATCAAAATTGGAGGGTAGAGTACTAAAAACTTGGTCTTATGAATGATAATATTAAGGGCTTTGAGTAGTTTTTGGTAAATAAGCATGTTGTGAATATACTCTCTCACTCCACTTACCCCTCTATATTTCATACCCATGAGCTTCCCCTTAAGCTCTTTAGATTGGACTTTATCAGTCCCTAGGTATAAATTTTTGTAATATCTGTCATTTTTTGCTATTTTATTAATCGTATGTTTGTTGAATTAATTAAGGATATAAAATGTTTTGAGAAAATCCAGAAAATTTTTAGTTGCAGGGTGGATTTTGTGAGGCTAATTTCTTGATTTTAAAGGAATAATTTGGTAAAGTGTAAAACATAAAAGTTTCAAGCGTATATCTCATCTTTAATTCTATAAAATAGTTCTGTAAAATTCCATGTGTGTGAAGAGTTATGCCTCCTTGACCAGAACCTGTCTGTTCCAATATTTTCTGCAGGAATATGAGTATGTTTAAATTTTTTAGGAATTATTGAGGCTGAATGAGCCAAAAGTATAGACATAATAAATGTCCCTTTATGTGTTGTGATGTTGGATGTAAAATTTCAGGAGATTTGGATAAGTATAACTCAGTGGAGAGTGGAATTACTCAGGCCTGTACGGATAAATTTTGGGCAGTAAGTCAGGGTGAAATTTAGAGAGTCACCATAATTTGTGTAGTTATCCTTTTGATTTGAAATTTAGATATGTTAGACATCTAAATGTCTATTTTAAGTGGAAAAAAGAATCTTGAAGTTTGGGTATTTGTAACTCATTTGCGAGCTGATTAAATATAAGTTGTCGAGGAAGGGTTCCAGCTCGGCGAAACTGGTATTTGCGAGCTGGCAAATGCGAGATGGCATTTGCGAGCAGGCAATACGAACAGGCGAAGTAGTGAAGTGAGATTGCCGAGGTAGAATATGTGAAGTAGAGTTAGGCGAGGGAAGTTTGGCGAAGAGGCATTGCAGAGGTGGCATATGCGAAGTGGAGTTAGGCGAGGGAAGTTTGGCGAAGAGGCATTGCTGAGATGGCATATGCGAAGTGGAGTTAGACGAGGCAAGTTTGGCGAAGAGGCATTACTGAGGTGGTATATGCGAAGTGGAGTTAGGCGAGGCAAGTTTGGCGAAGAGGCATTGCCAAGGTGACATATGCAAAGTGGAGTTAGGCGAGGCAAGTTTGGCAAAGAGACATTGCCGAGGTGGCATATGCGAAGAGGAGTTCGCGAGAAGAGTTTGGCAAGGAAACATATGCGAGGTGGCATATGCGAAGAGGAGTTCGCGATGAGAGTTTGGCGAGGCAACATATTCGAGTTGGCATATGCAAGACGGTATATGCGAAGAGGAGTTCGCAAGGAGAGTTTGGCGAGGAAGCATATGCGAGGTGGCATATGCGAATTGGACATATGAAGTGGGATTGGCAAAGTGGCAATTGCAAGCTGGCTTATGCGAAGTAGCATTGTCGAGGTGGATTTGGCAAGGCGAGCTGGCGAGCAGAAATTTTGAGATAGTAGCCTATTTAACCAGTGCCCAGTAGCGATGAGATATACACAGAATTTTGCAGAACCATTTTACAGAATTAAAGATGAGATATACACCTACAACTTTTATATTTTACACTTTACCAAATTATTCCTTTAAAATCAAAAATTCAGTCTCACAAAATCCACCCTGCAACCAAAAATTTCTGGATTTCCTCAAATATTTATTTCTTCAATTAATTAAATTCAGCAAACATAAAATTAATAAAATAGCCCAAAAATGATAGATATTACAAATCTGTAACGGTTCCTAAGGCTTCTTTATTGTTCAGAAGAGCCGGATACTTTTTGCTATGTAAATATTCTAAACTTATTTCTTTTATAATTTTGTAGTAGCTCCATGGTTAAATAGTTAGTAACTTATATATATAATACTTAAATATATGATGTAAATTAATTAACTAGTATTTTATAAATTTTATGAATTAAGCATTTGATGATGAATAATGTAGAATGAATTATGTAAATTGTGTGTTGGAGTTGAGATAGGGAATTGAATATGATAACATGAGAAATACAGATGTTATAGTAGGGGTTCTACGGGTGTTGGCTTATAGCGGGTCCTACACTTTAGGACCGTCATGTTCCATTTTTGGGATTTGATATTATGGTTCTTCCATCATAACCCTAATAGGAATCAGACCCAACGAGAATTTAATCCATACTGGAAAATCCAAAACACATATCATCATACTTAGGTCCAGTCCACTTATAATTACTCTTCAATAATATACTATAATAACACATTTGGACTATCATACTAACTTATATTATTTTATAAACAATATTCAATATAATCAATAAGCCTAAAATAATAAATTCTAACATTCTCTCACTTGTGCGCTATTGGTTATATAATTTTATATAAAAAAATTTATTTGCAAAAAGACTCTTGAGTTAATATATAAAACAAACACTTTTCATTGTCTCTCTTCAAATTCCAGTCCCTCTAACATTCAAAATTTATTCTCTCTTCTAAATTTAAATTTATCTCCCTTCAATTAATTTCTTTTATCAAAAAAACCCTAGAAATTCAAATTCAAATTGCAAATTTGAATTCTATCTTATATTCACTGTCACGTCCCACTTTTGAGCTGCGATGGTCTTAAGGCACAAGTAAACCTAAAGTCACCAGAAATCCGTAGAACCCTTTAAACACATCAATCATCAACCATTCAATTCTTTAATATTCAAATTCTACTTGAAATTTATTAATTTTATAAAAATTTTGCCAAGGTTATCCTTATATTTTCAATCTAATCCCATGACATATTTGTCATATTACACAACCTGCATAAAAATTACACTCTTAATATTTTCACCATCCTTATAATCTCAACTGTACAGTCCTCACAGTCATATATAAAACACTTCTATATATGCATACCAAGTCATAATTACATTTTAACATTCATAGCACTTCTATAATCTTTACTTCATTAACTTATTCACATCATTTGTATTACATTTCATTTGTAACTTTCATTAAATGAAGCATTAATATACACTCACAACTACCTACCCAACAATACTATGGAGCTCTAAGAGTATATAAATATGATTCATCAAAACAAATAATTACATTGGAGTTTTTTTTTTACGTCCCAAGCCTGAGAAAGGGATGACTTGGGAAACAGCCACCACTACAACCTTGTTCCTGAAAAATAATAAATAATTATGAGGTGAGTATAATAATACTTAGTGAATAATACACATATTATCTTACTTGTAAGGCTAGGTAAGAGAATTGCTCACAAAGAAGATAATAATAACATGTATATATATAAAGTATACAATAACAATAGGGTCATTCAACATGTAGGTTCGGTTATCAATACCTTCACATTGGCATTAAAGATACATATCGTATCAAATTATCATAAAAATAACAGAATCATTATTGATCATTTAAGCAAATGCTACAATTTGGTAGTATGCTATTTACTCATATGGTTTATCAGACCGCATGGCTAGGACCTTAACCCCCTCCTAGCTAGGATCATTAAACCACTATGCACAACGTCATTAAAACTTCTGTCATTTCATTAATGTCATTCATATAGTGCTTAATCATTAGGTATCAAAAATAACTTAAGCACTTTCAAGGGTTTGATACATGAAGTATTAGACCAATCATGCAAATTCATTTAAAGGAATCATTTGGGATTATAAAAAGGGCATGAAATTAATCAGGGATCATACAATTGGTATTTTTGGCCAACAATGAAATTTCATGGCAATTTCAATAATTTAATTTGAAGGCAATGCCAAGCAAAATAATATGTATATTACTCACCTCACTGAGCACTTCACATTTCCATTCCTTTTCCTTGGTTATATTTCTTTGTATTTTTTCAGTTTTCATTAGTCCTTTATTCATTCATGACTCTATATATTTAATTAATATTAATTTAGATACTAGTTAACATAAAATTATATTACTTGTACTTATATTAAAGAAAATTCATCCAATTTCCAAGTTTTAGGTTTTGCCTATAAAGAACCTTTACTGGTAGTCTATGTTTCATTACTCATATATCTCTTTATATTTATCCATTTACTTCAATTCTTATTTCTACTTAACTAGACATATTAGGTTCTAACATATCAAAAATTCACCTTATTCTCACTATTACACAATTTATGGTGTTAATTTAAACTTAACCTTACAACCAATCCTATTATGCCCTGTCATCATATTCCAGCAGTCTTTACTGCTTAGCCTATAACTCATTCTATACTTATCCAATTACTTTTATTCTTTTTCCTATTTACTCTAGACACATAATATTATAACATATCCAAATTTCAGATTATTTGGATCCATGTACAATTATAAGTGAATTTTCAAATTTAACCTATAATCCTGAAATCTCTATCCGAACAGACCTTGTTTCTATGCCTATAATTAATTCTGTGTTCATTCAATTATAAAACCATTTTACAAAAATTTTTATAACATATAAATGATCATCTTTTATGTTAAACATTTTCTCGATTCAGAATCTAAAGTCCTCATATCAGTAGAACTTAGTAGCCTATATTCTGTTTATCAGTCAATTCTGGCAGGTGATACTTATGACCCAATATCTCATAAACCACAAATCAAATTGAAAAACCCTTTTACAAGCCTATATATAAGACATAAATGAAATAATTCTTCCTCTAACATTCTATACAATAAAAACACAGTAGATAATTTCCTGAAACCCTGATTCTGAGTCAGACAAGGTTTTTACATAATAACTCTTTCCTCACTTCGAATTTTAGAAATTCCTTTTACATAAATCTAATTAACATATTTATATACAACTTTCATGTTTTGACTAATCTCAAATTCAGTCATTAAAAATTCAGAATTTGAACTAAAATCGATTTTCTTTACACAGATTTCAGAATCCATATAAGCCCTAATTCATCTTTATCTTTCACAGCTCAATTTAATTAATTCTCTACTAAATTAAACCATAATACTCTTAAATACAATTAAAAATGATAAGTTTAGAATTATTAACTTGCACTTGGATGATTCTTTTCCTTCGCTTTTTCTTTCCCAAAACAATTTGACTTACTTTCCTTCTTCACTCTTCTTTCTCTCATCAATTTCTTATCTAGCTTGGTTGGTTTCTTTGGAAGAAATGGAAGAGTATTTTTGGTTGTTTTCTCTCAAACGGTTCAACCAAAACTCCTTAATATGGCAGCTACCTCTACTTTTTTATACACCAAAGTCAAAGAAATAAGAATTGTGTAGAAAATTCTAGGTCTTATACACTTGTACATTTCCTATCCAACTAATATAAAAAAAATTTATTCAAATTTTCTTCCTTCCACACACTTGGATGACCACTCTTGGAGGTATTCTCCAAAAGTTTTAATGCTAAAAATAATATTTTATTGTGGGTCTTACAACATTTGATAATTGCACATTTTGCCTACAATTTTTCTTAATTATAATTACTACCACAATTATTTTTAATTTTTTTCATTTAAGTCCTTAAATTATTGACATTCAAGTTCTATGGAACCCTATAATATCCTTAGTAACTCAATTCAACTTAATCATTCAACCTCTATAGCTACAAAAATTTTATACCGAACCCGTTTCGGCAAAACTCCAAAAATCGATAATTTACATCTTTTAATTCCTCTATTATTTTGTATCCATTTTCACTCACTTTAAATATCATATATACATCAATTTATTTTTAATTAATCCAAAATTCATCAAAATTAAATCATTTGAAAGAAATTTACACAAATTACTGTCAAAAATTAATTAAAAATGTCTACCGATAAATTCTTCAAAAAGTTGAATTTTCTTATCATTTCTATCTCTTTACTATCCATTTGTCTCTTTAACTTCATATTGAATCTCAAATTATTTTTTTCTCAATATTTTAGAATCTTAATTCTAAATATCCTCAATTAATTTCTATAAAAATTTATTAAAAATATATATAAAAATTCTTTACTGATAATTTTGTTAGTTATGATCTTTAAAATTCTTCTGTAATAATTATTCTTAAATTTCCTCTGTATTTCTCAATACCTATTTTTAGCCTATTTATTCTTTAAGCAATATCATTCTATCATTATGATTTGCTATTTCCTTACTGTCTATTGTACTACAGTCTGAGGTATTACATTCATAGTATATAATTTTCATTCTCCATTTAATATTCATTAGATTGTCAAATCTCACTCTCCATTCAATATTCCTAGAAACAAAGTTAGACTCCTATATATAAATAAGGATAATAATGTAATATCCTAAAAGACTGTACGGATTCAAGTGAACCATAATAATGGATATTAAGTTACTTGAAGAATAAATAGGTCAAAATTGGTTTAAGGAAAGTATAAAAAGAAAATTCAAGGAAAATTTATTCCTGAAAAATTTTGACGATGATAATAAGTAGTATTCTCGCTAGTTGATTTTTATAATATTTTTAAGAGGTTATTTATTAAAATTGATTGAGGATACCTTAAATTAAGATCCTAAATTATTAAGAAAATATAATTTAAGGATCAATATGAAGTTAAAAAGATGAATGGATAGTAAAGAAGAAGAAGATGATGAGAAAATTCTTATTTAGAATACTTACCGTTTCTCGATTTTTAATTTATTTTCGACAGTTAATTTGTTTAAATTTCTTTTAAATAATTTAAATTAGAAGGATTATGGGCCAATAAAAAATAAATTTAAGTGAGCATGTTAGTGAATGTGATTGAAGATGGATATGGAAGAGAAGAAAAATTAAGGAGATGTAAATTTTCAATTTTAGAGTTTTTATCGAAATAAGTTGAAAATAAAATTCTTTAACTATTAAAATTAGTTAATTCAATTGAATTGAGGTATAATAGGAAATATAAGGATCCATAGAACTTTAATGGAAGGAATTTAAGAATCAATTGAAAGGAATTAAAAAGAATTATGGTCACAAATATAAATAAGAAAAATTTTGGGTCAAAGTATAATTACCTAAAGATATGGAACCCACCAAGTCAAAGTTCATTTTAATCCACAAAATCTAAAATTCTCCAAGGGAAAATTCTTGGAGTGGCTAACTAAAAGGATGAGGAAAGGAAGATTTTTATTGAAGATTTTTCCCACCAATTTATGAAAATTTGACAAATGTCCAAATTCAAGAATTTTCTCCATTTTTTAACCTTCCTAATTGCTTAGTATAAATAGGAAGAGAATGCTAGCCATTTGAAGAGCAATGATTAAACCCTCTTATTCAAAAAAAAAACTCCCAAAAATACTTTTTCAACCATATTCCAAGTAATTCAAATACCTAAGTTGGGAAAGGTCAGATAGAAGGAAGAAAGTTGATAAAAAAAGAATTAATGAACTTGTTATCATTGGAAGAGAAGAAAGGAAGAGATTCATCTAAGATAAAATTCTTAAATTCAATTATTTGATTTAATTTGTAAGTGTTATAACTTGATTGGGTAATGAATTGAATTAATTGAGCTAAAGAAGTTAAAGATGAATTAGGGTTAGAGGAATCCTGGAATCTGTTTTGAAACAAAAAATTGTAGCTAGAATTTCATAGACTCAATGAATGAATTTATGAAATTGCAAAACATAAAAATTGTAGGTATTTATATTGTTTAGATATATGTAAAATTAATTTATGAAATTCGAAGTTAAGGAAGAGATATTAATTAAAAACTGAGACTGACTCAAATGAAGGAATCAGTAAAAAGGCTATTATTTTCTAATTCTATAAAATATTAGAGACTGAATTAGGAGAAGTGTTCAACATAAAAAGTGTTTATTTATGTCTTATCCAAAGTAATATAAAAGGGTTTTAGAATTAGATTTTTATTTTGAGAGATATTAAGCTATAAGTATTACCTATATAGATTGACAGATAAACAAGAAAGGGTTATTGTTTTATGTTGATATGAGAACCTTAGAGTCTGAATTAGAAAAAGTATTAAACATGAAAAATGTTCATTTATATGTTAAATAAGTGAATAAAAAATGGTTTTGCATTTAGATGAACACAGCTTGATTTATAAATATGGAAATAGAGTCTTCCCAAATATAAATTACAGGACAATAGGTATAACTTTGATGAATTATTGAGAATGATGTAATTATCAGATTGATCTGAAATTTGACTAGGTAGTAGTCTCATATGTCTAGTTTAAGTTAAAAATAATAATTAAAATAATTGGATAAGTGTAGAGAGAGATATGGTTAAAAGAACATAGACTATCAGTAAGAGTATTCCATATAAGTAAACCCCTAGAAACGAAGGATTTTATGAATTTATTAAATATAAGTATAACTAATGTAATTTCATATTATTTGGTATCTAAATTGAGATTAATTGAATGTGTAGAATCAAAGGATTAATGAAGATTAAGAGGAGACCGTAGGTGTTATATCATTAGATTAAATAGATACAAGTTAAAAATGTGGAGTTTAATGGCTAAGGTGAGTCATAAATATGTTATTATGCATATTGTAACAATTCATTGAATTCTTAAATCCATTTGCTTATTGTCATCATTCGTATCGAAACCTTTTTTCTTTATTGAATAATGACTGTTATTTGATATGTCCTACATGAAAACCATACTATGTGATCATAAGTATTATACCCTAACTTGCTAAATATCTTATGACATGACATAACAGAACTACTCGGCCGATGGGGTAATGGGTAAGTACCATCGGCATTGTGCACAATGAATACTTTTTACTAAAACCCTTGCTAAGAAGGGGTTAATGTCCTAGTCACAAGGTCTAATCAACCTTATGTATTTCACGAGTTATTTTATAAGTTATTTCATGAGGCCATGTATTTGTTATGTTCATGTTTATTTGGCTATTGAACCATAGACATATATAACCCAAATTAATATTATTTGTTTCATTGATTGATTACGTAACCTTGAGCATAATAATATGTTTATGACTTATTAAATATGTTTATACTCATTAGGTGGTTATTTATTATTTTTCAAGAAAGAAGAAATAGAAGTTGTTCCTAAGTCACTTTCTCCTCCACACTTAGGACTCCAATGTAATTAGTATTTATGGAGACATATGTATAAACTCTTAGATCTCCATGGGGTACAACTCGGAATATAGACAGTTATGTTTATCTTATATTTGTGTGGTATATAATAAGTGCATATACATATTATATGATAACTAACATATGAGATATCACCAAAAATTTAATTAGTGACCTAATGTTGTCACATCCCGATACCACCAGTGCGACGGTTCTAGGGCAAGGGTAAGCATAAGGCCACCATAAACCCGTAGAACCCTTAACTAAACCTGTCTCATACATAATAGCATACATTTTCAATGCAAAACATCATATCTTATAAACTATCATTTTATATCATAACATCTCCGCTTGTTCCCTACCGATCAAAAGACAGTTCTTACATCAATATGCAACAAAGGAGAATCTACAAATGTCATCCATGGCTACAAAATCAACCATTCATATCTATCTATGGAGCTCTAAAAGAGTACTTCTCAATAGACTTAATTTATATATACATAACAAAATAATATTCAGAATAATTACATCCAAGCTTTTTGTGAAGAAGAAATCAAGAAGCTCTATCCTCTGGATTATCTCTCTCTCGAGCTACACTAGCACCTGAAATCCACAAAAGAGGGATGAGCCTTCAACTCAATAAGATATGAACTACATAATGCTTTAAGTAAAGTCAAGAATCTGAGTATCAAATCATGAACATATACATATACATATACTTGGATATGAAAGAATCATAAGCTTATACTTGAAGAAGAATATAAGTGCTTACAACAAATA